>JARYGA010058589.1:0-42106 GCA_030545235.1 Helianthus tuberosus | reverse complement strand
AACTTTGTTTGCTTTTGCAAAACGTGCATGTCTTTCCACCCCGAAAACATTTATAAAAATGTAAATCCGTAAAAAGTGGGGTTATGAACTCACCTGAATATTCCTGTGCAAAGCTAGCTAATTTACGACTTCGTGATGTCGTTTCCAAGAGTTGACTTGCTAGCGTGCATTCTACAATATTCCTAACACGGAATATCTAATAAGTTTCTAAATAAACGCAGTATCCAAACTACGTGTCATCGAGCTCTACCGAATCGTTAATCGAACGATTCAACGATAAGTTGTTAACTTAATAGAAACGATTAAGTTATACGAGTTAAGTCTCGTTTAGTGTCATTAGCAATTTAATAAGTCTTGAAAAAGAGACTTAGTTTCCGAGAGACTTAAAATGAATAAATATTTATATAAAAATATAAATATATCGTCGTAAGTGTGTTAGCCGTCTCGAGTAGTCGTACGTGTACAAAAAGATTATTTGTATGAAATTATCATATAACAAACTCGTATCGTATATTGCGTTTCGTATGAAAAATAATATATAATAACTTGTATTATATATATCACGTCTTGTGTATATTTGCCGAAAATACACGTATATGCCGTCTAGGCGTATAAAATAAATATGAAGAGTTATATTTATTTTATAAGGAAATCGTCGAGTTGTTATGTTTGAAAATAAATATAAACCATATTTATTTTTGTAAAAGATTTCGCGTTGTGCGACATCTAGAATAAATATATAACTATATTTATTTTGTAAAAGTATACGAGTTGACGACGTTCGAAATAAATATAACATTATATTTATTTGTAAAAGCGTTTGGAATTATCAAGGTTTAAAGTATTATAAACTCGAATTCCTTTAAGCGTCGTTTTTGAAATATAATACGTGTCGTGTTTAAGGGTTTTTCTCGAAAAACGGGCAGAGTTTCCTCTGTTTTTGGACGCCCCCGACAACACAAGTTGTCGTTAAAATCGATCAACATTCAAACAATGTAATCTAAATTCAATTATATGCGAACTTGTCAACTATATAATGAATGTAATTTATAATTAGTCGGTTTCGAGAGCTCGTTATCACGTGATACGTTAAAAGTATAAAACACGAAATAGTAACGTCGTTAAAATCTTTACCACTTCTTCGAGTCGAAAGTCGAGCTGACCGAGTCAACTCGCTGAGTTGACTGAGTTTGACTGAGTTGACTCGGTTTGACCGAGTCAACTGAAATCGAAACTGAGCCGTCTGAACGAACCGCTTGACCCGAACCGAACCATCTGAGCTGACTCGCTGCTGTTGACCGAGTTGACTCGGTTGAGTTGACCGAGTCAACTTGCTGAGTTAACCGAGTCAACTGAGTTGACTCGCTGAGTTGACTGAATCGTATACGAAACTGACCCGAACCTTCCTGTTGACTGAGCCGGATGAGCTGAACCAAAACTCGAACCCGCTGACCCGGAACCCGAACTGAAACCCGATCTGCTCCGACATCGAACCAACCTGACCCGTTTAAACTCAAGACTCGATACCTAAATCCGCATCACATCTCACCGTTGACAACCACCACAGCCGTCGCCGCTCCTCACCGCCGTGAGCGGCCTTTTGTCACCGGAAACGGTGGCTGTCACCACCATCATCAAACAGCATCATTGAAATCGCCATCAACACCATTAACCCGCCGGTCAAAAGCAGAGACCGCCGGTTAAAAGAAGAGACCGGCCCGAGACCAAAGCCACCGGAATAACGAACTGACCGGCGGTCCGAGCTTCCGACCGCCTGTTCTCTCCCTCTCTCTTTCCTTCTGGTTGCACCGCCGCACCACCACCGTCCAGTGGTGGTGGTGTTCCGATTCGTCTGATCGAACAAAGAGGGGGGGGGGGGTTTGTATGTAATCGAGAGCAGGGTGTTGATTGGGTGTCTTCCATAATCAGAGGAAGAAATGGGGTCTTGTTGTTTGTTATGTAGCCGAGAGAGAGAGAGGAGTAGAGATAAATGTCTGAGTTATGGTTTTGTTTGTGAGGAAAAGAAGTGCAGGATTGTGTGTATTAATAGAGTTCAAGGATTTTATTGTCTATTGAGTAACTACATGACATTCAGGTCATTTGTTATATTCTTAGGGTCAAAATCCTTTGTAATTTATTGTATAGATTTGCAAATCTTTTGTAATATTTTGTATAGATTTGCAAGTATTTGATAGGATTTTCTAAATTTAGTGAGATCTTGTATAGATCTTCAAGTAATAGATTTAGTATAATAAGCGTAGGTTTAGGCTTGTGGGTGTTGGGCTTGGGCCCAGGGCCCACAAGCCCATTTCGTGTGTAAGTGGCCCGTAATTCCTACGAGACCCGTAGTCAAATCCTGAACTCTGTTTTAACGTCAAAAATGAAATACGGTCGGTAGACGTTGTTTGCACGCCCGTTTGTCGATTACGGTAATAATCGCGAAAGATTGTATCGTTGCCGTCTTTAATCCGTTTTTTTTTTTCGATCCGGTTTCGACTGTAGTCACAAAAATATAATTACGAAGCTCAAATATATCGTAAAAATTTAATATCAGTCGGCGTTGTCAGTATCCTGTTCGGTTTCAATCCGTTGCCGTTTAACGTTACACCGGTTTCTCTGTAAACCATCATTCGCGCACTGTAAAGACGGATAGACGTTCCCAGGCACTCCAAAGGCCTAATTAAGTTAATTCGCGCCGTAAACACTATTTATTGTCGCGTTAATCGTCTGTTAATTACGTAATTAAGAGCCGTAAATCACGGGTTGTCACATTCTCCCCCTGTTACAGAAATTTCGTCCTCGAAATTTAGACTATGTTATCTCCCCGGAATTGTGTTGTTCGCAGGTAAGTCCGAATAATAACAAAGTGAACGACCGCGTAATCGAAACAAGACTTATTCAAATCATGAGAATTCAAGGGCATTCCTTCACAATAGGAATCCTAACTCTTTTTTAAAAAAAATGTGTCTCGGTAATTGATGTCAAAAGGAAACGAGACGTATAGGTACAGTCATTAATGTGACTAAGTTAGCAGGGATTCAACAATGAACAGGAACTTCGACCAATCGAATTCCATATGTACGTTTACCACGTGTAAATGGGTTCTAGAAGCAATAACATCCACTGGATGAACTTAGAATCGACAATCTCAACTATAATAGTTTGTACGAAGCGCTCGATCGTGATCAGCACAAGCTGCAAGTTATACTGACGCCACAAGGGGTCGCAATGAAAGAGACAATTTAATAATAGAGGTGATCGAACAAGCATCACCTGTGTTTTGCATGAAACGCTCAATCATAATTAGCCCAAGCTACAAGTTTGTACTGACACCACAAAGTGTCGTAGTGATTGAAATAATTCAATAATAGCGGTGATCAAACAAATTCATCGTGTTTGAAGTCAATTGAAAGCGCAATGAAGTAAATGTGAATGTTTGTTCCAAAACAAACATCAAAGAATTTTCAATTGAAGATGGAACATCAATGAAACAATGTTTTCGATCGAAGGTGAGGAAACAATGGATGTCGCAAAGCATTCGATCGATGTTGAAAGAACCGTTATGAGGTACACTGGAATATGAAATGAATTTGTGTACCATTGTCTTAACACACTATTGTGTTAAGACTGTTGTAATGTGATAATTCAAAGCGGATTTAATCTGAATCAATACATGAATAATTAAATCCGTGCATAAGGTACGTAAACGGGTTTAGCGCAAGGTTCAAATAAGTGAAAACACCACCACAAGGTGTCGAAATCAACAATTTAATGGAGTCGAATACCAAACAAGTTTACCACGAATCGGAACAAATGAAGTGTTCGTTAAAAATTGATTTGAATATGATGCTCCCAATACATCATATGGTGTCTTGAATCGAATAAGTGTAATGAGCAAGTTCAAACAATTGAACTTGGTTTTAGCGCAATCCGACAATAGATATATGTATCGATAAGAAAACTTTTGGTATGGTCACAACGAAAAACCATGTATGTAACTTGTAAAGAAGTGATCGTGACACAATGACCATTAAGAGGAGTAGAGATACGAAAATCTACTCAGTAAGTGTGAAATTCGAAATTTCAATAAAGAAATTTGAGGACTTCACCTGGGGTTGCGTGTGATATACGGTTGTTAGGTGACATTACCATGGAATGTCGAACATAGCGTATTCGTTGTTGGCTAGGTAGGGGGAATGCGTAGACAATCGTCTTCTCCCTGACGTGATTCGTGTCGTTGCAGGATCGCGTGACAAGTTGTCGTTTCCTGATTGTTAGTTCTCCTGCTGACAGGAATCTAGCGTCGTCATTGAATTGCGCCATCGTGTCTTTTCAAAGGCCTCGCCTCGATAGTCGTATGTGTCGTACCTCCGTTGATGTATAGCTTAAGTTTCACGTATACTTGCGCACTAGCGTTGTGTGCCGCGTAGGAGGTGATGTATCCCGTCATCCGTTGACGTAGAAATTTAGTTCCATGTATTCTCGTGCACTAGTGTTTCGTTATGCGTAGGCTGCCTGCTCGGGAAGTTAAAATATCATAGACACTATGAAATATAGTGTGTGCCCGAGTTAATATTCGCGGTTCCTACGTGATGACCTTTAATAAACACATGCACAAATAATCAATCATATAACCGAATGCGCATGTTAGTCATCAATAAGCAATCAAGTAATTCTCCTAGTTTCACTAGCCAGTTTCTCCCAGTCTTTAAGACTGCTCTATCCTCCACCTCGACCTCTTAGATCGAGCCTCGGTCCCCTTGACCGAGCCTCAGCCTTCATGACTGAGCCTACTCTTCCTAGCCTCACTAGCCAACTACCTCGGTCACCTAGACCGAGCCTCGATCCTCCAGACCGATCCTCGGCCCTCCAGGCTGAGCCTACAATAAATCAACGTGCTCAACTACCTCGGTCACCTAGACCGAGCCTCGATCCTCCAGACCGATCCTCAGCCCTCCAGGCTGAGCCTATAATAAATCAACGTGCTCAACTACCTCGGTCACCTAGACCGAGCCTCGATCCTCCAGACCGATCCTTAGCCCTCCAGGCTGAGCCTATAATAAATCAACGTGCTCAACTACCTCGGTCACCTAGACCGAGCCTATAAATAGTAAAATGTGCTCAACATTTGTTTGGATTTGACTGTTTGCTTGTCGGCAACGGTTGGAGACCATATTTGAGTACTGGGCGTTCTGTATGTATTCAACGTCTTAATAGTCTAAGTTCCCAGAGGAGAGTGAGGTTAGAGCCTAGGTATCACAACAGAAACCTAATTCGCTGTAACCTATAGCTCTGATACCAATCTGTCACACCCCGAAATTATCAGAGCTGGCGTGACTGGACTGGTATCGTCATTGCACAGCGGAAGCAAATAAGCTAAGTCTTTTAGAAAATGAACGCCCACTAAGTACTCGAGTCTCCAATGGTTCTCCTATTCCAACCGTGCCTTGTCTTAGAACTGTAACCTGAGAAAGAACATGCGAGAAAAATCAACAAAAAGTTGAGCGAGTTCATAGTTTGTTTGTAAAAGATTTGAAATAAATCTTTTGAGTTGTGAAAGGTTTGAGATAAGTCCTTTGAGTTGTGAAAGATTTGAAATAAATCTTTGGAATAACCGGTTTTTGAAGTAGTATTGAGAAAATGAATTTAAAAACCATTTTCTTGCAAAGTTATATGGAAACGTTGTGTTTGTAACACGTTATGTTCATAAAACCATGTTTTTGTAATGTTCGTATAATCATCAATGCCCACCCTGACTTTGACCCGCATAATCCTATGCCTTAAATTTTGTATAAAACATGGTATTTAATTTGTATGAACAAGTATGTTTCGTAAGTATAAAGTTCCTGGTATGTAGCAAATAAGGGGACTTGTGATCACCAATGGTTTGCAAGGCCACTGATATATGTGAAGTGCAAATAGGGAGACTCAAACCTAGCAGATTTCGCCACGGCATTTGTATGTCGACAAAGTCACCCCAAGGTCCGTTTCTAGTTTGGCCTGGGGCTGGGCTCGCTACACCCAGATAGATCTACCGCTCCTGTCCCTCGGTCCCGACATGAGGACTAATGGCCTCATATTGCTCCTACCCACTCACATGATCGGAATAATAAACCTCCTTACGCTAACCATACCGTGTATAAAAATGTCTGTAATCATTGTACATGTACTTTACCCCAGTCTCTATGACTGATCCTCCCCAGCCACTAAGGCTGATCCTCCCCAGCCACAAAGGCTGGCTCCTCATTCTATATATGTTATCACCAATTGATCCGTCCTTAGTCATGAAAATCATTCACATTTTGATAATACTCATTTGTTTTGTAAAAACCGGTATGTTTAGTATAAACCTTTCGTAAATCATTTGAGTTCCTCAAAATCCCTTCGTAATATGATTTAGAAATACGAGTTTTGCATTTGTTCTAAACTTTGTTTGCTTTTGCAAAACGTGCATGTCTTTCCACCCCGAAAACATTTATAAAAATGTAAAGCCGTAAAAAGTTGTCACACCCCCAAAATCCACCCGCGGAGTACTACCGCTTGGAGGCGTGACTGACCAGGATCCATCCACCAATCATATTGAACAGGCATATAAGTAGTTATAAAAATCCAACCAATACAATTGGTGTTCACACAAAACATAGTTAAGTTGCAAGCGGAAGCATAAGTCTTAAATCAAAACATAAGTTTAATTGTTTCATAGTTTAACATGGCACGCAGTCGTCCATGTCCCACAACGCTCCTCCTCCATGCATGCTCCAGCTTAAGAACCTAAGGACCTGCAAAGCATGTAGTAACGAGTCAACAACTAGTTGAGTGAGTTCACAGTTGGGTGTTCGTTTTAAGTTGTTTCGAAAACAGTTTCCTTTAGCTGGCATACCGCCGTGGGGGTTACCCCATAATTAAAAACGTGACTTGTTTATTCCCGGTTACTCTGGCCATCCAGCCGTGGGGGCTACCCCGTGTTAGTTATCTGGCATTTCGGCCGTGGGGGCTACCCCATGTATACACTAGACTCGTTACCATATCGACTGCTGACTGTAGTCATGTTTATGTGCCCTGAAACTGTCAATGTCTATCATCATTGACGTGCCCCAGATCCATTAGTTCACGCCCGTCCTCTGCGGCACGGTGTGAGGTTTGTCAGACCTAAATAGCGCTATCTAACTAATGACCCGCTCGCCATTGGCCCGGCGATTAAGTCGATATAAAAATGAGGGACTTCGTGATAGAGTTTTGGTCTAGTACGAGATATCTGTCCGTGAGGACGAGGAATTACATTCCTGAACCTTTGCTGTCCTACCCAAGGAGGACGAGGAACCCAGTTCCTTAACCCCAATTCCCGACCCCTGGGAATCCCATGCTTTGTAGAGGGTGTGAACTCACCTTGGTTTGCTCGGCAGTAACACAGAAAAGTTAATCAAATTGCAGGAAATCAATTAGGTCCTATCACAGATATTATTCGTATCAGATTCAAGCCAAGCAGTGCACGAATGTTCAACACGTATTGTACACAGGCATTGATTATGGCAAACATGTTTAACATCAACAGCTCACAGTTAACAGTCATATACAACCCAAAGTCTAAGTGTGAGGCCCTAACAGTTGGGCTCGTGATAACAGGCCCAAACAATACGTCAACAGTAACACAGAAGTCCATAAGCCTGACCCATTAACGTAGGCCCATAATTAAGCCAGCCCAATGAGCGTGGTTTCGAGTCGCAACCGGACTCGCAAGCATGGTTGCGGGTCATGCTGTTTGTGTTGATCATGGATGGTTGCGAGTCGCAACCTATGTCGCAACCATGGTTTCGGCTGATCATGCTAAGGTTTCGAGTCGTAACGGGACTCGTAACCTGTGTCGCAACCTGTGGTCTCGGCTTGTCATGTTATGGTTGCGAGTCGCAACCAGGTGTTCTCGACTCGCAACTGGTGTCGCAACGTGGAGATTTCGAGTCGCAACCAGGGGTTCCGACTCCCCAGCAGCTGCTGATCCTTCGCAGATTGTACTATCCAATAGAATTCATGCAGAATTACGTACTATCCACTAAACATGTTTTGTTGTCTAATATTTACTCAAAATGGATCAAACAGTGCAGATTTCAAATATTCAACACTCTTTTATTGCATATTCAAGTTGTTCTTCATATATTCAAACACATTCATCAAGTTCTTCATATGTTCATAACACAAACAACCCTTATTCTACCAAATTATGAACAAGCATCAAAACACTTAGCATAACACACAAACTCGGTTTTTATATAAATCCGATTACATGACAAGTGCAACCCGGTTTCATGGTCATCAACATAAGTGGTTTGAATCACATTTAGACACAAGATACCATAACCCATCATGCATTATATATCCGAAATCAAGACATATTACCCGATTATCAACATTGTACACATTAGAATCATCATATACATCAAGAACATCATGTAAACACTAATATCCAAACACAATAAACATCATATCATTCATTTTATCATTTAACATAACCAACATCAATCAATAAACACCATAATTACTAACCGGTTGGTGGAGTGTGTGTGTGCCGATCCAAAGTCCAAATCCGAGAGTTCTTGTGCCAACCGATTGGATCCGAGAACTTGGAGGTGTGTTTGTGTTCTTAAGGTTTTAGTGAGAGGGAAAGTAGGAGAGTGTGTGTAGAGGAGTATGGGTGTTGTCAAAAGAAATGGTGAGTGTGGCCATGAGTGTAGTATAAATACTAGTTCTTCATGGTTTGCCCTAAAGGGCTTACTAGCCGGTTAAGGAGGTCACGGCCCAAAGGCCCAAATCGGTTATGTTCACTCGAGACCACATGGTCTCGAGTCAGGTCCTTGTTGTCTCTAGTTGGGTTCTCGGCTCACATATACACATACATACATGCATACAAATACAACACATAATCACGTAAAAGCTTCACATTTATTATTAAGTTAACAAGTTAACTAGTCACATAGCGTTCAAGCATGTTACATCAAGGCACAAGAAAGGTTCCAAATTTCGAGTTGTCACATCATCCCCAAGTTGAAAGAAATTTCGTCCCGAAATTTGATGGCACTCACTGAGGAAGCTAGTTAAGTTGTATGGTTTTCCCGGTTTTCCTGGGGTGTCACATTCACCCCCCGTTGATCTGGAATTTCGTCCCGAAATTCCGTAGCTTCGGCCTCAGTAGTGGGTGTACTGTTTGCGAACAGTTGGGGATACTTTTGTTTCATCTGATCTTCGCGCTCCCAGGTGAACTCTGGGCCGCGACGTGAGTTCCAACGAACTCGAACGAGAGGTATTCTAGTGCTCTTGAGGACCTTAACATCCCGGTCCGTGATCTCGACTGGTTCCTCGACGAATCGTAACTGCTCGTCGATCGTGAGTTCCTTCAAAGGAACTACGTGGGTCTCATCTGATGGACACTTCTTCAGATTCGACACGTGGAAAACGTTGTGAACTGCACCGAGTTCTGCTGGTAAGTTCAGTCTGTAGGCCACCCTGCCTATTTTCTCAATGACCTCGAAAGGTCCGACGTATCGTGGGTTGAGTTTACCGCGTTTACCAAAACGAACCACACCCTTCCAGGGTGAAACTTTGAGTAGCACCCGCTCCCCAACCTGGAGCTCAAGTGGTTTCCTGCCCATGTCGGCGTAAACTTTCTGACGTTCGCGAGCGGCCGTCATGCGTTTTCGGATCTGAGCGATCTGCTCGGTTGTATCTACCACATATTCTGGACCAGTGATCTGACTTTCTCCCACCTCTGCCCAGCACAGGGGAGACCGGCATCTACGTCCGTACAATGCCTCAAACGGAGCAGCTCCAATGCTGGTGTGGTAGCTGTTATTGTACGAGAATTCCACAAGTGGCAGATGCTTTTCCCAGCGGTTGCCAAAGTCGATTACGCATGCACGAAGCATGTCTTCTAAGGTTTGAATAGTGCGCTCGGACTGCCCGTCCGTCTGAGGATGGTACGCTGTGCTCATGTCTAATCGTGAGCCAAAGGATTTGTGCATTGCTTGCCACAGCTCAGAAGTAAAACGTGCATCTCGATCTGAGATAATGGAGGTGGGCACCCCGTGCCTCGAAACAACTTCCTTGAGGTAAATTTCTGCAAGAGTGGAGAACTTATCCGTCTCCTTGATGGCCAGGAAGTGTGCAGATTTTGTGAGTCGATCCACGATCACCCAAATGGTATCGTTCCCGCGCTGGGATCTAGGTAGGCCAGTAACAAAATCCATGGAAATTTGCTCCCATTTCCATTGAGGTATCTCTGGTTGTTGGAGTAGGCCTGATGGTTTCTGGTATTCCGACTTGACCCTTGCACAAGTCAAACACTTGCTGACGTAGGTCGCTATGTGGGCCTTCATGCTAGGCCACCAGTACGTAGTTTTGATGTCGTGGTACATTTTATCTGATCCAGGGTGTACTGAGTAGCGAGACTTGTGTGCTTCATCCATCACAAGCTCTCGTAGGTTGCCATAGAGTGGGACCCAAACGCGTCCCGTTACGTAATAAGCACCATCTTCCTTCTGTTCCAATCGTTGCCTCGATCCGCGTAGGGCTTCAGCCCTGATGTTTTCTGGTTTCAGTGCTTCTATCTGAGCAGCTCGTATCTGGGAAGGCAAACTAGAATGGATCGTGAGTTGTAAAGCTCGCACGCGCTTAGGCGCAGTGTCCTTCCGACTGAGGGCGTCAGCCACAACATTGGCTTTGCCCGGGTGATATCTGATTGCGCACTCGTAGTCATTCAGCAGTTCGACCCATCGTCGCTGCCGCATATTCAGTTCTTTCTGCTTGAAGATATGCTCGAGGCTCCTGTGGTCGGTGTAGATGGCGCACTTGGTACCATACAGGTAATGCCGCCATAACTTAAGTGCAAAAACAACAGCTCCCAGCTCTAAATCGTGCGTAGTGTAGTTCTTTTCATGAACCTTGAGTTGGCGTGAGGCGTAGGCTATAACTTTATCTCGTTGCATCAACACGCAACCAAGACCCTGAATTGATGCGTCGCAATATACCACAAAGTCGTCTGTGCCTTCCGGCAAGGAAAGGATAGGTGCGCTACAAAGTCTATCCTTTAGGTGCTGAAATGCCAACTCCTGTGCGTTTCCCCAGCGATAAACAACGCCCTTCTGCGTTAGTGAGGTGAGGGGCTGTGCAATCTTAGAAAAATCCTTTATGAATCTCCGGTAGTATCCCGCCAAACCCAAGAATTGGCGAATTTCCTTTGGTGTACGAGGTGCAGGCCAGTTCTTAATCGAGTCTATCTTGGATGGATCAACGTGAATCCCATCCTTGTTTACCACGTGGCCTAGGAAATGGACTTCTCGAAGCCAGAAGTCGCATTTCGAGAACTTTGCATAAAGCTGTTCTGTTCGAAGGAGTTCCAGAATAAGTCGCAGATGCTGCTCATGTTCTTCCCGACTTTTGGAATAGATCAGGATGTCGTCGATGAAGACTATAACGAACTTGTCCAGGTAAGGCTTGCACACTCGGTTCATCAAGTCCATGAAAACCGCAGGTGCGTTTGTCATCCCAAAAGGCATGACCAAAAACTCATAGTGTCCGTATCGAGTTCTGAAAGCTGTTTTGGAGACGTCCTCTTCCCGGACTCTCAACTGGTGATAACCCGATCTCAAATCGATCTTCGAATAGTAGCTCGATCCTTGCAACTGGTCGAACAAGTCGTCGATACGCGGTAGAGGATAACGATTCTTCACCGTCACCTTGTTGAGTTCTCGGTAGTCGATGCACATTCTGAAAGTACCGTCTTTCTTCTTCACAAATAATACTGGAGCTCCCCAGGGCGATGAGCTAGGACGAATAAAACCCTTATCCAAGAGTTCTTGTAGTTGCGTGGAGAGTTCTTTCAACTCTGATGGGGCTAAACGATAAGGTGCACGAGCTATAGGCGCAGCTCCAGGAGCTAATTCGATCTGAAACTCGACTTGGCGATGAGGCGGAAGACCAGGTAATTCCTCAGGAAATACCTCTGGATAATCGCGTACAACTGGAAAATCCTCTATCTTCTTCTCTTTCTCCGTGGTGTCAGTAATGAGAGCCAAAATAGCAGTGTGGCCCTTTCGCAAGTACTTTTGGGCCTTAAGGAGAGAAATGACGTTCTCAACAGCACTCCTCTTGTCGCCATGAATCATGAGAGGTTCTCCATCGGGACCTGGAATACGGACAACTTTCTCGTTGCAAAGAATCTCTGCGCGGTGTTGGGATAACCAATCCATCCCAATGACAACGTCGAAACTACCCAAGACGATAGGAATGAGGTCGATAGAGAAGGTCTGGTCAGCGAGAATGAGTTTACAACCCTTGACTACGTGTGTGGCTTCTAAACTCTTACCATTTGCTAGCTCTACGGTGTGCTTGATGTTCAAAGGTGTTGGAATACGCTTAAGCATTCGACTAACTTCTAGTGACATGTAGCTAGTATCGGCACCCGAATCAAATAAAACTGAAACGTAAAAGTCGTCGAGAAGGAACTTACCCGCCACAACATTGGGGTCATTCCTTGCTTCACCTTGGCCGATCACAAACATTCGCCCCCTGGCGCCATTGTTGTTGTTGTTCCCATTGTTACCATTCCCCTGATTGTTGTTATTGTTGTTGTTGTTCTGGTTCCTGTTCAGTTGGGGACAATCTCTCTTGAAGTGGCCCTCAGCTCCACACTGAAAGCACCCTTTGTTATCCCCCTGTTGCTGTTGCTGGCGCTGGTTCTGTTGAGCTTGCTGTCGATTCTGATTAGCGGGGTATAAGCTCCTGCAATCCTTTGCAGCGTGACCAGGCTTATTGCACCGATGACAGTTGCCCCTGGTGCATGGTCCGCTGTGGTGCAGGCTGCAGCGATTGCATTTGGGATGATTTCCTTTGTATCCACCACCAGACGATTGCTGATTAGGGCTCTTGTAGTCCTCAGTCTTTCTCTGCTGAGACTGGGACTAAACAGAAGTCGAACCCTTACTTGAAGTTCCATCCCACTTCCGTTTGTTGTCACTAGAGGTACCAGTAGTAGTTGCAGCGCCAATGCGTTTTGGTAACTTGTTCTGCTCCACCGCTTGATCCGTGAGACGGTGAGCCAACTGGACAGTTTGCTGGTAGGTAGCGAGGTTCGCAGAAGTCACATGACTTTGGATCTCTGGCACTAAGCCCTGAAGAAACAGTTCGATGCGTTTGATGGGAGGATCCACCATAGTAGGGCATAGAATTGCCAATTCGTTCGACCTTTTCACATAAGCTTCAATTTCGGACCCCGTCATCTTGAGGTTGAAGAACTCCACCTCGAGCTTGTGAATCTCATCACGACTGCAGTATTCTTCCTTGATCATCTCCTTAAAAGTTTCCCATGGGGTGGCGTTGGCAGCAACCAACCCTAGCATCTGAACCTGAGCGTTCCACCATGTGAGGGCTAAACCCTCGAGAGTACCAGTAGCGTACTTCACCCTGCGCGCCTCAGGGCATTCACACATTTCGAAGACAGATTCTAGTTTCTCAAACCAGTGTAGGAGACCTACTGCTCCTTCAGTGCCGCTAAAAGTAGTTGGTCGGCAGTCCATGAAAGTCTTAAAAGTGCACACGGGTGGTTGAACATGCTGACCTATCGTAGGTGAAAGAAAAGACAGAGTTTAACACAAAGGTTGGTTCACGAGAGTAGGATCCTAAAGATCCTAGAATGAGTTCGGACTGCAGGATATACCTCCTGCGTGTGCAGCTGCAAGTGCTGCGGCAACTCGTTCGTTAATCAGAGCCGTCAACTGGGCTTGTGTCATGTTAACGCGTCCAGACATGATCTTCACATCAAGAAGAACGTGAGTGAGAGGGGTTCGCGAAAGTGCGATGATAGGATAGAGTAAGCACGCATGTGTTCAAGCAACAGTAGTTATACTAACCCAGCATATCATAAGCAATGTACTATGTAACTAACAAGTAGGCAATATATACACAGATCATACCACCTAGAATGTCGAGCCTTGCATGTGGAGTGAAGCATCGTTGTGGACCGTTGAGCACTGTACAGGTTATAGTCTGGTTTTAACAAAAACGTTTTTTTTTTTTTTTCCTTTTATTAAAACCAAGTTCTCTATAACCAATGGCTCTGATACCAATCTGTCACACCCCCAAAATCCACCCGCGGAGTACTACCGCTTGGAGGCGTGACTGACCAGGATCCAGCCACCAATCATATTGAACAGGCATATAAGTAGTTATAAAAATCCAACCAATACAATTGGTGTTCACACAAAACATAGTTAAGTTGCAAGCGGAAGCATAAGTCTTAAATCAAAACATAAGTTTAATTGTTTCATAGTTTAACATGGCACGCAGTCGTCCATGTCCCACAACGCTCCTCCTCCATGCATGCTCCAGCTTAAGAACCTAAGGACCTGCAAAGCATGTAGTAACGAGTCAACAACTAGTTGAGTGAGTTCACAGTTGGGTGTTCGTTTTAAGTTGTTTCGAAAACAGTTTCCTTTAGCTGGCATACCGCCGTGGGGGTTACCCCATAATTAAAAACGTGACTTGTTTATTCCCGGTTACTCTGGCCATCCAGCCGTGGGGGCTACCCCGTGTTAGTTATCTGGCATTTCGGCCGTGGGGGCTACCCCATGTATACACTAGACTCGTTACCATATCGACTGCTGACTGTAGTCATGTTTATGTGCCCTGAAACTGTCAATGTCTATCATCATTGACGTGCCCCAGATCCATTAGTTCACGCCCGTCCTCTGCGGCACGGTGTGAGGTTTGTCAGACCTAAATAGCGCTATCTAACTAATGACCCGCTCGCCATTGGCCCGGCGATTAAGTCGATATAAAAATGAGGGACTTCGTGATAGAGTTTTGGTCTAGTACGAGATATCTGTCCGTGAGGACGAGGAATTACATTCCTGAACCTTTGCTGTCCTACCCAAGGAGGACGAGGAACCCAGTTCCTTAACCCCAATTCCCGACCCCTGGGAATCCCATGCTTTGTAGAGGGTGTGAACTCACCTTGGTTTGCTCGGCAGTAACACAGAAAAGTTAATCAAATTGCAGGAAATCAATTAGGTCCTATCACAGATATTATTCGTATCAGATTCAAGCCAAGCAGTGCACGAATGTTCAACACGTATTGTACACAGGCATTGATTATGGCAAACATGTTTAACATCAACAGCTCACAGTTAACAGTCATATACAACCCAAAGTCTAAGTGTGAGGCCCTAACAGTTGGGCTCGTGATAACAGGCCCAAACAATACGTCAACAGTAACACAGAAGTCCATAAGCCTGACCCATTAACGTAGGCCCATAATTAAGCCAGCCCAATGAGCGTGGTTTCGAGTCGCAACCGGACTCGCAAGCATGGTTGCGGGTCATGCTGTTTGTGTTGATCATGGATGGTTGCGAGTCGCAACCTATGTCGCAACCATGGTTTCGGCTGATCATGCTAAGGTTTCGAGTCGTAACGGGACTCGTAACCTGTGTCGCAACCTGTGGTCTCGGCTTGTCATGTTATGGTTGCGAGTCGCAACCAGGTGTTCTCGACTCGCAACTGGTGTCGCAACGTGGAGATTTCGAGTCGCAACCAGGGGTTCCGACTCCCCAGCAGCTGCTGATCCTTCGCAGATTGTACTATCCAATAGAATTCATGCAGAATTACGTACTATCCACTAAACATGTTTTGTTGTCTAATATTTACTCAAAATGGATCAAACAGTGCAGATTTCAAATATTCAACACTCTTTTATTGCATATTCAAGTTGTTCTTCATATATTCAAACACATTCATCAAGTTCTTCATATGTTCATAACACAAACAACCCTTATTCTACCAAATTATGAACAAGCATCAAAACACTTAGCATAACACACAAACTCGGTTTTTATATAAATCCGATTACATGACAAGTGCAACCCGGTTTCATGTTCATCAACATAAGTGGTTTGAATCACATTTAGACACAAGATACCATAACCCATCATGCATTATATATCCGAAATCAAGACATATTACCCGATTATCAACATTGTACACATTAGAATCATCATATACATCAAGAACATCATGTAAACACTAATATCCAAACACAATAAACATCATATCATTCATTTTATCATTTAACATAACCAACATCAATCAATAAACACCATAATTACTAACCGGTTGGTGGAGTGTGTGTGTGCCGATCCAAAGTCCAAATCCGAGAGTTCTTGTGCCAACCGATTGGATCCGGGAACTTGGAGGTGTGTTTGTGTTCTTAAGGTTTTAGTGAGAGGGAAAGTAGGAGAGTGTGTGTAGAGGAGTATGGGTGTTGTCAAAAGAAATGGTGAGTGTGGCCATGAGTGTAGTATAAATACTAGTTCTTCATGGTTTGCCCTAAAGGGCTTACTAGCCGGTTAAGGAGGTCACGGCCCAAAGGCCCAAATCGGTTATGTTCACTCGAGACCACATGGTCTCGAGTCAGGTCCTTGTTGTCTCTAGTTGGGTTCTCGGCTCACATATACACATACATACATGCATACAAATACAACACATAATCACGTAAAAGCTTCACATTTATTATTAAGTTAACAAGTTAACTAGTCACATAGCGTTCAAGCATGTTACATCAAGGCACAAGAAAGGTTCCAAATTTCGAGTTGTCACATCATCCCCAAGTTGAAAGAAATTTCGTCCCGAAATTTGATGGCACTCACTGAGGAAGCTAGTTAAGTTGTATGGTTTTCCCTGTTTTCCTGGGGTGTCACATTCACCCCCCGTTGATCTGGAATTTCGTCCCGAAATTCCGTAGCTTCGGCCTCAGTAGTGGGTGTACTGTTTGCGAACAGTTGGGGATACTTTTGTTTCATCTGATCTTCGCGCTCCCAGGTGAACTCTGGGCCGCGACGTGAGTTCCAACGAACTCGAACGAGAGGTATTCTAGTGCTCTTGAGGACCTTAACATCCCGGTCCGTGATCTCGACTGGTTCCTCGACGAATCGTAACTGCTCGTCGATCGTGAGTTCCTTCAAAGGAACTACGTGGGTCTCATCTGATGGACACTTCTTCAGATTCGACACGTGGAAAACGTTGTGAACTGCACCGAGTTCTGCTGGTAAGTTCAGTCTGTAGGCCACCCTGCCTATTTTCTCAATGACCTCGAAAGGTCCGACGTATCGTGGGTTGAGTTTACCGCGTTTACCAAAACGAACCACACCCTTCCAGGGTGAAACTTTGAGTAGCACCCGCTCCCCAACCTGGAGCTCAAGTGGTTTCCTGCCCATGTCGGCGTAAACTTTCTGACGTTCGCGAGCGGCCGTCATGCGTTTTCGGATCTGAGCGATCTGCTCGGTTGTATCTACCACATATTCTGGACCAGTGATCTGACTTTCTCCCACCTCTGCCCAGCACAGGGGAGACCGGCATCTACGTCCGTACAATGCCTCAAACGGAGCAGCTCCAATGCTGGTGTGGTAGCTGTTATTGTACGAGAATTCCACAAGTGGCAGATGCTTTTCCCAGCGGTTGCCAAAGTCGATTACGCATGCACGAAGCATGTCTTCTAAGGTTTGAATAGTGCGCTCGGACTGCCCGTCCGTCTGAGGATGGTACGCTGTGCTCATGTCTAATCGTGAGCCAAAGGATTTGTGCATTGCTTGCCACAGCTCAGAAGTAAAACGTGCATCTCGATCTGAGATAATGGAGGTGGGCACCCCGTGCCTCGAAACAACTTCCTTGAGGTAAATTTCTGCAAGAGTGGAGAACTTATCCGTCTCCTTGATGGCCAGGAAGTGTGCAGATTTTGTGAGTCGATCCACGATCACCCAAATGGTATCGTTCCCGCGCTGGGATCTAGGTAGGCAAGTAACAAAATCCATGGAAATTTGCTCCCATTTCCATTGAGGTATCTCTGGTTGTTGGAGTAGGCCTGATGGTTTCTGGTATTCCGACTTGACCCTTGCACAAGTCAAACACTTGCTGACGTAGGTCGCTATGTGGGCCTTCATGCTAGGCCACCAGTACGTAGTTTTGATGTCGTGGTACATTTTATCTGATCCAGGGTGTACTGAGTAGCGAGACTTGTGTGCTTCATCCATCACAAGCTCTCGTAGGTTGCCATAGAGTGGGACCCAAACGCGTCCCGTTACGTAATAAGCACCATCTTCCTTCTGTTCCAATCGTTGCCTCGATCCGCGTAGGGCTTCAGCCCTGATGTTTTCTGGTTTCAGTGCTTCTATCTGAGCAGCTCGTATCTGGGAAGGCAAACTAGAATGGATCGTGAGTTGTAAAGCTCGCACGCGCTTAGGCGCAGTGTCCTTCCGACTGAGGGCGTCAGCCACAACATTGGCTTTGCCCGGGTGATATCTGATTGCGCACTCGTAGTCATTCAGCAGTTCGACCCATCGTCGCTGCCGCATATTCAGTTCTTTCTGCTTGAAGATATGCTCGAGGCTCCTGTGGTCGGTGTAGATGGCGCACTTGGTACCATACAGGTAATGCCGCCATAACTTAAGTGCAAAAACAACAGCTCCCAGCTCTAAATCGTGCGTAGTGTAGTTCTTTTCATGAACCTTGAGTTGGCGTGAGGCGTAGGCTATAACTTTATCTCGTTGCATCAACACGCAACCAAGACCCTGAATTGATGCGTCGCAATATACCACAAAGTCGTCTGTGCCTTCCGGCAAGGAAAGGATAGGTGCGCTACAAAGTCTATCCTTTAGGTGCTGAAATGCCAACTCCTGTGCGTTTCCCCAGCGATAAACAACGCCCTTCTGCGTTAGTGAGGTGAGGGGCTGTGCAATCTTAGAAAAATCCTTTATGAATCTCCGGTAGTATCCCGCCAAACCCAAGAATTGGCGAATTTCCTTTGGTGTACGAGGTGCAGGCCAGTTCTTAATCGAGTCTATCTTGGATGGATCAACGTGAATCCCATCCTTGTTTACCACGTGGCCTAGGAAATGGACTTCTCGAAGCCAGAAGTCGCATTTCGAGAACTTTGCATAAAGCTGTTCTGTTCGAAGGAGTTCCAGAATAAGTCGCAGATGCTGCTCATGTTCTTCCCGACTTTTGGAATAGATCAGGATGTCGTCGATGAAGACTATAACGAACTTGTCCAGGTAAGGCTTGCACACTCGGTTCATCAAGTCCATGAAAACCGCAGGTGCGTTTGTCATCCCAAAAGGCATGACCAAAAACTCATAGTGTCCGTATCGAGTTCTGAAAGCTGTTTTGGAGACGTCCTCTTCCCGGACTCTCAACTGGTGATAACCCGATCTCAAATCGATCTTCGAATAGTAGCTCGATCCTTGCAACTGGTCGAACAAGTCGTCGATACGCGGTAGAGGATAACGATTCTTCACCGTCACCTTGTTGAGTTCTCGGTAGTCGATGCACATTCTGAAAGTACCGTCTTTCTTCTTCACAAATAATACTGGAGCTCCCCAGGGCGATGAGCTAGGACGAATAAAACCCTTATCCAAGAGTTCTTGTAGTTGCGTGGAGAGTTCTTTCAACTCTGATGGGGCTAAACGATAAGGTGCACGAGCTATAGGCGCAGCTCCAGGAGCTAATTCGATCTGAAACTCGACTTGGCGATGAGGCGGAAGACCAGGTAATTCCTCAGGAAATACCTCTGGATAATCGCGTACAACTGGAAAATCCTCTATCTTCTTCTCTTTCTCCGTGGTGTCAGTAATGAGAGCCAAAATAGCAGTGTGGCCCTTTCGCAAGTACTTTTGGGCCTTAAGGAGAGAAATGACGTTCTCAACAGCACTCCTCTTGTCGCCATGAATCATGAGAGGTTCTCCATCGGGACCTGGAATACGGACAACTTTCTCGTTGCAAAGAATCTCTGCGCGGTGTTGGGATAACCAATCCATCCCAATGACAACGTCGAAACTACCCAAGACGATAGGAATGAGGTCGATAGAGAAGGTCTGGTCAGCGAGAATGAGTTTACAACCCTTGACTACGTGTGTGGCTTCTAAACTCTTACCATTTGCTAGCTCTACGGTGTGCTTGATGTTCAAAGGTGTTGGAATACGCTTAAGCATTCGACTAACTTCTAGTGACATGTAGCTAGTATCGGCACCCGAATCAAATAAAACTGAAACGTAAAAGTCGTCGAGAAGGAACTTACCCGCCACAACATTGGGGTCATTCCTTGCTTCACCTTGGCCGATCACAAACATTCGCCCCCTGGCGCCATTGTTGTTGTTGTTCCCATTGTTACCATTCCCCTGATTGTTGTTATTGTTGTTGTTGTTGTTCTGGTTCCTGTTCAGTTGGGGACAATCTCTCTTGAAGTGGCCCTCAGCTCCACACTGAAAGCACCCTTTGTTATCCCCCTGTTGCTGTTGCTGGCGCTGGTTCTGTTGAGCTTGCTGACGATTCTGATTTGCGGGGTATAAGCTCCTGCAATCCTTTGCAGCGTGACCAGGCTTATTGCACCGATGACAGTTGCCCCTGGTGCATGGTCCGCTGTGGTGCAGGCTGCAGCGATTGCATTTGGGATGATTTCCTTTGTATCCACCACCAGACGATTGCTGATTAGGGCTCTTGTAGTCCTCAGTCTTTCTCTGCTGAGACTGGGACTGAACAGAAGTCGAACCCTTACTTGAAGTTCCATCCCACTTCCGTTTGTTGTCACTAGAGGTACCAGTAGTAGTTGCAGCGCCAATGCGTTTTGGTAACTTGTTCTGCTCCACCGCTTGATCCGTGAGACGGTGAGCCAACTGGACAGTTTGCTGGTAGGTAGCGAGGTTCGCAGAAGTCACATGACTTTGGATCTCTGGCACTAAGCCCTGAAGAAACAGTTCGATGCGTTTGATGGGAGGATCCACCATAGTAGGGCATAGAATTGCCAATTCGTTCGACCTTTTCACATAAGCTTCAATTTCGGACCCCGTCATCTTGAGGTTGAAGAACTCCACCTCGAGCTTGTGAATCTCATCACGACTGCAGTATTCTTCCTTGATCATCTCCTTAAAAGTTTCCCATGGGGTGGCGTTGGCAGCAACCAACCCTAGCATCTGAACCTGAGCGTTCCACCATGTGAGGGCTAAACCCTCGAGAGTACCAGTAGCGTACTTCACCCTGCGCGCCTCAGGGCATTCACACATTTCGAAGACAGATTCTAGTTTCTCAAACCAGTGTAGGAGACCTACTGCTCCTTCAGTGCCGCTAAAAGTAGTTGGTCGGCAGTCCATGAAAGTCTTAAAAGTGCACACGGGTGGTTGAACATGCTGACCTATCGTAGGTGAAAGAAAAGACAGAGTTTAACACAAAGGTTGGTTCACGAGAGTAGGATCCTAAAGATCCTAGAATGAGTTCGGACTGCAGGATATACCTCCTGCGTGTGCAGCTGCAAGTGCTGCGGCAACTCGTTCGTTAATCAGAGCCGTCAACTGGGCTTGTGTCATGTTAACGCGTCCAGACATGATCTTCACATCAAGAAGAACGTGAGTGAGAGGGGTTCGCGAAAGTGCGATGATAGGATAGAGTAAGCACGCATGTGTTCAAGCAACAGTAGTTATACTAACCCAGCATATCATAAGCAATGTACTATGTAACTAACAAGTAGGCAATATATACACAGATCATACCACCTAGAATGTCGAGCCTTGCATGTGGAGTGAAGCATCGTTGTGGACCGTTGAGCACTGTACAGGTTATAGTCTGGTTTTAACAAAAACGTTTTTTTTTTTTTTCCTTTTATTAAAACCAAGTTCTCTATAACCAATGGCTCTGATACCAATCTGTCACACCCCCAAAATCCACCCGCGGAGTACTACCGCTTGGAGGCGTGACTGACCAGGATCCAGCCACCAATCATATTGAACAGGCATATAAGTAGTTATAAAAATCCAACCAATACAATTGGTGTTCACACAAAACATAGTTAAGTTGCAAGCGGAAGCATAAGTCTTAAATCAAAACATAAGTTTAATTGTTTCATAGTTTAACATGGCACGCAGTCGTCCATGTCCCACAACGCTCCTCCTCCATGCATGCTCCAGCTTAAGAACCTAAGGACCTGCAAAGCATGTAGTAACGAGTCAACAACTAGTTGAGTGAGTTCACAGTTGGGTGTTCGTTTTAAGTTGTTTCGAAAACAGTTTCCTTTAGCTGGCATACCGCCGTGGGGGTTACCCCATAATTAAAAACGTGACTTGTTTATTCCCGGTTACTCTGGCCATCCAGCCGTGGGGGCTACCCCGTGTTAGTTATCTGGCATTTCGGCCGTGGGGGCTACCCCATGTATACACTAGACTCGTTACCATATCGACTGCTGACTGTAGTCATGTTTATGTGCCCTGAAACTGTCAATGTCTATCATCATTGACGTGCCCCAGATCCATTAGTTCACGCCCGTCCTCTGCGGCACGGTGTGAGGTTTGTCAGACCTAAATAGCGCTATCTAACTAATGACCCGCTCGCCATTGGCCCGGCGATTAAGTCGATATAAAAATGAGGGACTTCGTGATAGAGTTTTGGTCTAGTACGAGATATCTGTCCGTGAGGACGAGGAATTACATTCCTGAACCTTTGCTGTCCTACCCAAGGAGGACGAGGAACCCAGTTCCTTAACCCCAATTCCCGACCCCTGGGAATCCCATGCTTTGTAGAGGGTGTGAACTCACCTTGGTTTGCTCGGCAGTAACACAGAAAAGTTAATCAAATTGCAGGAAATCAATTAGGTCCTATCACAGATATTATTCGTATCAGATTCAAGCCAAGCAGTGCACGAATGTTCAACACGTATTGTACACAGGCATTGATTATGGCAAACATGTTTAACATCAACAGCTCACAGTTAACAGTCATATACAACCCAAAGTCTAAGTGTGAGGCCCTAACAGTTGGGCTCGTGATAACAGGCCCAAACAATACGTCAACAGTAACACAGAAGTCCATAAGCCTGACCCATTAACGTAGGCCCATAATTAAGCCAGCCCAATGAGCGTGGTTTCGAGTCGCAACCGGACTCGCAAGCATGGTTGCGGGTCATGCTGTTTGTGTTGATCATGGATGGTTGCGAGTCGCAACCTATGTCGCAACCATGGTTTCGGCTGATCATGCTAAGGTTTCGAGTCGTAACGGGACTCGTAACCTGTGTCGCAACCTGTGGTCTCGGCTTGTCATGTTATGGTTGCGAGTCGCAACCAGGTGTTCTCGACTCGCAACTGGTGTCGCAACGTGGAGATTTCGAGTCGCAACCAGGGGTTCCGACTCCCCAGCAGCTGCTGATCCTTCGCAGATTGTACTATCCAATAGAATTCATGCAGAATTACGTACTATCCACTAAACATGTTTTGTTGTCTAATATTTACTCAAAATGGATCAAACAGTGCAGATTTCAAATATTCAACACTCTTTTATTGCATATTCAAGTTGTTCTTCATATATTCAAACACATTCATCAAGTTCTTCATATGTTCATAACACAAACAACCCTTATTCTACCAAATTATGAACAAGCATCAAAACACTTAGCATAACACACAAACTCGGTTTTTATATAAATCCGATTACATGACAAGTGCAACCCGGTTTCATGTTCATCAACATAAGTGGTTTGAATCACATTTAGACACAAGATACCATAACCCATCATGCATTATATATCCGAAATCAAGACATATTACCCGATTATCAACATTGTACACATTAGAATCATCATATACATCAAGAACATCATGTAAACACTAATATCCAAACACAATAAACATCATATCATTCATTTTATCATTTAACATAACCAACATCAATCAATAAACACCATAATTACTAACCGGTTGGTGGAGTGTGTGTGTGCCGATCCAAAGTCCAAATCCGAGAGTTCTTGTGCCAACCGATTGGATCCGAGAACTTGGAGGTGTGTTTGTGTTCTTAAGGTTTTAGTGAGAGGGAAAGTAGGAGAGTGTGTGTAGAGGAGTATGGGTGTTGTCAAAAGAAATGGTGAGTGTGGCCATGAGTGTAGTATAAATACTAGTTCTTCATGGTTTGCCCTAAAGGGCTTACTAGCCGGTTAAGGAGGTCACGGCCCAAAGGCCCAAATCGGTTATGTTCACTCGAGACCACATGGTCTCGAGTCAGGTCCTTGTTGTCTCTAGTTGGGTTCTCGGCTCACATATACACATACATACATGCATACAAATACAACACATAATCACGTAAAAGCTTCACATTTATTATTAAGTTAACAAGTTAACTAGTCACATAGCGTTCAAGCATGTTACATCAAGGCACAAGAAAGGTTCCAAATTTCGAGTTGTCACAAAAGTGGGGTTATGAACTCACCTGAATATTCCTGTGCAAAGCTAGCTAATTTACGACTTCGTGATGTCGTTTCCAAGAGTTGACTTGCTAGCGTGCATTCTACAATATTCCTAACACGGAATATCTAATAAGTTTCTAAATAAACGCAGTATCCAAACTACGTGTCATCGAGCTGTACCGAATCGTTAATCGAACGATTCAACGATAAGTTGTTAACTTAATAGAAACGATTAAGTTATACGAGTTAAGTCTCGTTTAGTGTCATTAGCAATTTAATAAGTCTTGAAAAAGAGACTTAGTTTCCGAGAGACTTAAAATGAATAAATATTTATATAAAAATATAAATATATCGTCGTAAGTGTGTTAGCCGTCTCGAGTAGTCGTACGTGTACAAAAAGATTATTTGTATGAAAATATCATATAACAAACTCGTATCGTATATTGCGTTTCGTATGAAAAATAATATATAATAACTTGTATTATATATATCACGTCTTGTGTATATTTGCCGAAAATACACGTATATGCCGTCTAGGCGTATAAAATAAATATGAAGAGTTATATTTATTTTATAAGGAAATCATCGAGTTGTTATGTTTGAAAATAAATATAAACCATATTTATTTTTGTAAAAGATTTTGCGTTGTGCGACATCTAGAATAAATATATAACTATATTTTTTTTGTAAAAGTATACGAGTTGACGACGTTCGAAATAAATATAACATTATATTTATTTGTAAAAGCGTTTGGAATTATCAAGGTTTAAAGTATTATAAACTCGAATTCCTTTAAGCGTCGTTTTTGAAATATAATACGTGTCGTGTTTAAGGGTTTTTCTCGAAAAACGTGTCACACCCCTTTCTAAGGCGGAAGCACGAGGTGTGATCATGAAAGGTTCTCATTGCATACGAAGAGTAAACATGCTACATGCTCGTAAAATAACATTCAAATACCATAATTTGAAAACATACGTTAGCGTTTACATCGCTAAGTCGCATAAAACATTGTCTTAAAAGTTTACAACTTTATTCAAAATTAAACACAAGCGACATCCACGAGCATAAGCTAGACCACGCGCACATCCATCCTAGTTACCTGAAATACATGTGAGTTTTTGGAAAAACGTCAACATAAAGTTGGTGTGAATTCATGCAGTTTTGTGTTGAACACGTTTGTATACTTTGTATGAAAACATAACGAGTATCTTGTGAAAATAAAGTATTCTTGTAGTGTAAACCGAATAAAGTATTCTTGTGGTATAAACCAAATAATGTATTCTTGTGTAAATAAAGTATTCTTGTGGTGTAAACCAAATAAAGTATTCTTGTGGTATAAACCAAATAATGTATTCTTGTGTAAATAAAGTATTCTTGTGGTGTAAACCAAATAAAGTATTCTTGTGGTATAAACCAAATAATGTATTCTTGTGTAAATAAAGTATTCTTGTGGTGTAAACCAAATAAGTATTCTTGTGGTATAAACCAAATAATGTATTCTTGTGTAAATAAAGTATTCTTGTGGTGTAAACCAAATAAAGTATTCTTGTTTAGTTAATGGGTTGCAAGGCCATTAACGTGTGGCACAACATAGGAAGTCACCAAACCATAGGCATTTTTCTAGTTGTCGATTCACGACGGAGACACAAAAACACTCCTCGGTACTAGTGGTCACCAAGAGTGGGGCTGCCCGAGTACCCGTTAGATCTAACCCTTTGTTCTGCGGTCTAAGTATGTACACGATTAATGGTGCTTATGGTACCCTATTCGTGACACTATTTCTCGTTTATGATACCAAGTACCAATTCTCGTTTATTACACCAAGTATCAATTCTCGTTTATTATATCAAGTATCAATTCTCGTTTATTATACCCAGTATCAATTCTCGTTTATTATACCACGTAACATGTATTTCACCCCCGAAGTTATAAAACTGAAAACAGTTAAGAGAAAAGGGGGAGCATGAACTCACAACTTTGCGTTCCTAGCGTCGTAAACTCCACCGGATTCGCTTAATTAACGTCGTAACCTATACGCGTTTTCTTAACGTTAGTCACTAGACTTGTGTCGCACAAGTACCATCACTCTCTTTTGTGTATATATTCTTGTGTTAAAAATATTCCATATTTTTAACTACGTATCTTACTTATATTATTTTCTTCAAAAATAAATATAAGTCTTTTGTGTTTTGCACTTTGCACCCGAATCATGTATCTTGTGTTTTGTATGTGTATTTCTATATTTCTACTCCTCATGAGTATTTAGTGTATTTTTAAGTCTTAATACACTAGCACATATAACACATACTATAAACACTTAGCACAAAATTTGGTGATAAAATAATATATATTTTTCTCTCAAAAATATATACTTATTATCCATTTTTATTCTTCAAGAAATCACCATTTCTTATCATCAAAAGTTAGGGAAACCTTGTTAATGCTTTTAAACACATTTTTAGGGAATAAGTTTCTCAAAAACTTATATTTTTCTAAGTGTCAAAATTTATAAAAATTTTGACAGAGTTTCCCCTAAAAATGGAGGTTTCCCACGTTTTCAAAACGTGTGTTTATTTTCTTTTAAATCATCAACAATCATCAACAATCAGCAACAACAATATTCACTAATTTCATGAACTTGAATATTTACAAAAATGTGTAGTAACTTACTAGCACATTTAGTAAGTCTTGTTTGTTCACAAAAACCACTTTTGTTTGTGTAAGACCCGGTTTAGAACATGTGATTTCTTTAAAGTGTGGTTCTTCAAAAATACCACTTGCAGATACGTAGATCTGCTAGTTTTAAACACCATTTTACCGGTTAAATCACTTTTACACAAGTAAAATATTTTCACACAAGTTCATGCATCTTGTGTGGTAGAGTTTCGCCTTTAACCCTTGTATTTAGTCAAAAACGAGCTTATGTGAAGATACATGATCTTACAAAGTCGGGTTAAACGGAGATCCGAGCTACCACATCATAGATCGGGTCTAGATAAACACAAATCTCAAATACTACAACTTTTACACAACACATGTGTTATTAACCACCACTTTTATAGTTTTTACTAGACTTTTATGCATCAAAATGTAAGCTAACGATATTTAACCGACAATATTCCTTTTAACCACTTTAGATACGTTCAAGAACAAGTTTTAAATGTTATACCTCTAGCTCAAGGCTAGGGAAGATCTTTGATGAAAAATGGGTGGATAAAAGCAATGTAGAGAGGTTCTTTAGGTTTCGAAAGCACCGAGCCTCCTTGTATGTCACCTTGCACGCTCGTATGTATGTAAAATAGCTAGGCAAGAATCGAATGGTGGGTGTATGATGGTGGGGGGTTTCGGCCGATCACAAGCAAGAGAGAAGGAGAGAGTAAAGTCTTGAGTTGGTGTTTTGTGAAATGAAGTTCTTATCCTCCATATCTACTTATAATCCAATACCCGCTAAAGTCCATTGTGTAATGTGTTAGATAGATATTAGACAAGATAAATAAAATAATCAAAGAAATGGGTGTTGTGTCCCACATGGGGGAACCGATTGTTTAGGGGGGTGGGGGTATTTAGTTAGATTTCAACTAGATACTTAAGGTCTAGTTATGCTAAGTTGGAGTTTATTTAGTGTATGATGTGTGTTGCATGTTATAACGGGTGTTAGGGTATTCAGGGACCCTAACTGGCTCGGAAAAAGATAAACAATGTTATTGGCAATATTTTTATGTTCCTGGTAAAGTCCGGTTGTTCGGTTACATACCGATTCGTTAAAGTGCTAAATTGCACTTTTTAGTGTTTAATAAGTATCTTTTTTAACACTATCGATTCCCAACACTTAGGGAAATATTCTGGATAATAAAACAACATTTCTGCATAATATTTATGTGTCTAAATGCTGAATTATTGCTGAATTATATAAATCCTGCACTTAAAGTGCGTTTCGGGTGCTTTTTAGTGCTTATTTTTGCTTCCGAATTGCATAAATATTAACCCTTGTATGTACTCTTGGGTTTTAATGCATTCTTGTCGTCGGACCTACACCTAGGCCTCAATTCTAACGTCTGACTGCTTTCTGCAGTTCAGTCGACACAGTGTGTCTTACCGGTGAGTTTACTATTATTCTGACGCAACGCTCTCGTTTATGCATAAAGCAATATTTTGTAGTATACAACATGCATGAATTCACTTGTTTAATCATGTGTTCAGACATTGCTGACACTTAAACTCATAATTGCAGTCATTAAGCAATAATTATAGTGTACGGAAATTACCGGTTTGTGCCAGTTGTCACAGTCTCCCCCCGTTAAAAGAATTTCGTCCCGAAATTCAGACTGAACTAACTCTCGCCGGAGTCTTCTTGAATAGGTGGGGATACTTTTTCTTGAACTGGTCTTCACGTTCCCATGTGTACTCGGGTCCGTGCTTAGAGCTCCAACGTACTTTGACAAGTTTCACACTGCTCCTCCTGGTCTTGTTGACTTTCCAGTCAGTAACCTCAACGGGTTGTTCTGTAAATCGGAGGGCTTCATCAATATGCACTTCATCCAACGGGATGGTCACGTTTTCTTGCGTTGGGCTCTTCTTCAAGTTGGATACATGAAACGTATCATGTACTCCATTAAGTTCTGCCGGTAACTCCAACTTGTATGCCACGATACCAATTCTTCTCAATATTCTGAATGGTCCGATGTATCGTGGATTCAACTTTCCACGCTTTCCAAATCTGACTACGCCCTTCCATGGTGAGACTTTTAACAACACTTTGTCTCCCACCTCGAAATCTACCGATTTTCTATTTGGATCCGCGTAGCTCTTTTGTCGTTCTCGAGCCGCCCTAATGCGCTCTCGGATCTGCGCAATCTTATCGGTTGTCTCTTGTACAAGTTCCGGACCAACCATACGTTTATCTCCGGCATCTGCCCAACATAAGGGCGATCGGCATTTGCGGCCATACAGAGCTTCGAACGGCGCGGCTTTTATGCTTGTATGATAGCTGTTATTGTAGGAAAACTCAACTAAAGGTAGATGAGTATCCCAACTGCCGCCTAGGTCCATGACACATGCGCGAAGCATATCTTCTAACGTTTGTATAGTCCGTTCGCTCTGGCCGTCTGTTTGTGGATGGAATGCCGTGCTTAGATCTAACTGAGACCCAAAGGCTTCCTGAAATGATTTCCAGATTCTTGAGACAAAGCGTCCATCTCTGTCTGAAATGATTGAGATTGGCACTCCATGACGTGCCACAATTTCTCTTAAGTATATCTCAGCAAGCTTTCCAGTGCTGTCTTTTTCTCGGATCGGTAGGAAGTGCGCAGACTTCGTCAATCGATCAACTATTACCCATATCATATCGTGCCCTCTCGGGGTCCTGGGTAATTTCGTTATGAAGTCCATCGAGATTTGTTCCCACTTCCACACGGGAATCTCTGGTTGTTGTAGTAGGCCGGACGGTTTCTGATATTCGGCCTTAACCTTCGCACAGGTTAGGCATTTTCCAACATAGACAGCAACGTCACTTTTGAGTCTCGGCCACCAATAGTACTCTTTCAAGTCTTGGTACATCTTGTCCGATCCTGGATGGATCGAATATCTCGATTTGTGGGCTTCATTAAGGATGACCCCACGTATGCCACCGCAGAGTGGAACCCAGATACGCTTCTTGAAGTATAAGGCTCCCTCTTCATTTGGCACCATGTATTTCAATGCACCCCGGAGGTATTCAGCTTTACGGTTCTCTTCTTTAAGAGCTTCTTGTTGTGCATCTCGAATGCATGCGGTGAGGTTCGTTCGAATCGTCATTTCCAACGCTCGAACCCTTAAGGTCTTAACCCTTTCTTTTCGGCTCAACGCGTCTGCTACAACGTTTGCCTTTCCAGGATGGTACTTAATCTCACAGTCATAATCATTCAGCAGCTCGACCCAACGTCGCTGGCGCATATTCAATTCCTTCTGATCAAATATGTGTTGTAAGCTTTTGTGATCTGTGAAGATTGTACATCGAGTACCATATAAATAATGTCGCCAAATCTTCAAGGCGAATACCACTGCACCCAGCTCCAGGTCGTGAGTGGTATAGTTTCTCTCGTGAACCTTCAGTTGTCTTGAAGCATAAGCGATGACTTTTTGGCGTTGCATGAGCACGCAACCCAAGCCTTGCCGTGAGGCGTCACAGTATACCACGAAGTCTTCAGTGCCTTCGGGTAACGATAGTATCGGTGCATCGCAGAGCTTGTTCTTAAGTAGCTGAAAGGCTTCTTCTTGTTTGTGACCCCAGTCATACTTCTTGTCTTTCTGAGTAAGGGTCGTTAGCGGTTGAGCTATTTTTGAGAAATTCTCGATGACTCGCCGGTAATAGCCCGCTAAACCCAAAAATTGACGAACTTCAGTTGGGGTCTTGGGAGCTTCCCAATTCTTTATTGCTTCTATCTTGGACGGGTCTACCTGAATGCCTTTCTCATTCACCACGTGACCAAGAAATTGTACTTCGCGAATCCAGAATTCGCATTTCGAGAACTTTGCATAAAGTTTCTCTTTCTTCAGTAGCTCCAAGATGGTTCTGAGATGTTGCTCATGTTCTTCTTTCGTTCGCGAGTAAATCAGGATATCATCGATAAATACAATTACGAATTTATCGAGATATGGCTTGCATACGCGGTTCATTAGGTCCATAAAGACCGCTGGCGCGTTCGTCAATCCAAACGGCATCACAAGAAATTCGTAGTGCCCATATCGCGTTCTGAATGCAGTCTTTGGCACGCTTTCATCTTGGATTCTCAGCTGATGGTATCCAGATCGAAGGTCGATCTTGGAATAGTAGCTTGATCCTTGCAATTGATCAAATAAATCATCAATCCTTGGTAGCGGATACCGATTCTTGATTGTGAGCTTGTTCAGTTCCCTGTAATCGATACACATCCGCAGTGTTCCATCCTTCTTCTTCACGAATAATACTGGAGCTCCCCAGGGTGAGAAGCTTGGCCTTATGAATCCTTTATCCAACAACTCCTGGCGCTGTGTAGATAATTCTTGCATTTCGGATGGTGCAAGTCGATAGGGTGCCTTGGCTACAGGAGCAGCTCCTGGGACCAAGTCTATACGGAATTCGACTTGTCGTTGCGGAGGTAATCCTGGCAGATCTTCGGGAAAAACATCAGGAAATTCATTCACCACAGGAATGTCTTCGAGTTTTGGCTCCACAGCCTTCTTGTCTATAACGTGTGCTAGGAAAGCGACACATCCTTTCCTCAAGCACTTCTGTGCCTTCATACAGCTGATGATTCGAAGAGGCACGTCTCGTTTTTCCCCATGTACAATGAGAGTTTCATCATTCGCTAGAGGGATGCGAATGATTTTCTCATGACAGATAACTTCAGCTCTGTTCTTGGACAACCAGTCCATTCCGACCACTACATCGAAGCTACCCAATTGAATAGGTAAGAGATCGATGCTAAAATTCCGTTCGCCAAGTTCTAGTGTGCAGCCTCTAACAACTTCGCTCGATTCAACGAGTTTACCATTGGCTAGTTCTATGGAATAAGGAATTTCTAATCTACTAGGTTCTATTCCGAGTATACGTTTAAATTCCACAGACATGAAGCTATAATCGGTGCCAGTGTCGAACAATATGGATGCAAAGTGATTGTTAATGAGGAACGTACCGTTGACCACATTAGGGTCCTTGTGTGCGTTCCATGCTCTAATTACAAATGCTCGAGTCTGAGCATTGTTTCCCCTTGGGCAATTTTTCTTGAAATGATCCATGCCTCCACAACCAAAGCATCCTTGGTTTTGCCCAGCTCCACGGCTATTCCGGTAACCATTGCCATTCCCATTCCTTCCGTTTCCCCAACAGTTTTCTGCTTGGTGACCCAATCTACCACATTTGTCGCACCTTGGAATGCGACAAGCTCCTTTATGATGAAACTTACATTTTTGGCATTCAGGCATGGAGCCTTGGTACGCCTTGGTTGAAAGGGTCTTCGCCTCCTGAGACGGGTTAGCCTCATGCTTTTTGTTGAAACCTTTGTTGTTGCGAGTCGCTTGACTCAGATTCGAACGCTTTCTCTTCTTGTCACCGGACGACTCATCATGTGTCTCGGTCTTCTCTGTTGGGTTCAACGATAACTTCTTCTTACTAACACAATCTTTGGTCAGGCTGACAGCCAGAGCTACAGCCTCGGTGATTGTTTGTGGTTTGGCAGACGTCACCATGCCACGAAACTCTGAGGCCAGTCCCCAAATGTAGCGTTCAACACGCTTAAATTCGGGAGTCACCATGTAGGGAAGTACTCTAGACAGATCGTGGAACCTTCGAGTGTAACCACTTATGTCAGCACCTTCCATGGTCAGGTGCCAGAACTCCGTCTCCAGGCTTTGGAGTTCAGCACGAGAGCAGTACTTCTCTCTCATCCTTTCCTTCAGTTCCTCCCAAGTTAAGCCATAAGCGGCATTATCGAGCAAGGTTTGGGCTTGCAAATTCCACCAAGTCAGAGCTTCCTCGACGAGCAATCCAGTAGCAAAAGTGGCTTGCTGATCCGCAGCACACTTGCTCATGCGGATAGCAGCTTCCGTCTTCTCCGTCCAGCGTACAAACGCTACTGCACCTCCTGTGCCATCATAGTTCATCGGCTTGCAGTCGAGGAACTGCTGAAAAGTGCAGCTTCGCACTACGCTGTCTCCAGATGAATCTCCATTCCTATTACGTCTAGCGTTGCTTGGTCCTCCACTGTCTTGAGTACGGTTTGCCTCGTACTGGGCGATAGCAGCGGAGATCCTTTCTTCCAGTAGAGCCTCCAGCTCTTCGGCAATTCTTGGCAGTGGGGGAGGAGGAGGTTGTTCGACATTGCGAGCATTCATAGCTTTCCTGGGTGCCATGTTCTGACAGAACATAACACAACAGGGTTAGACATTTGTTTGATATCGTCACCCTAGACAGTAGTATCATATATATTCACAGGTATATATACCACATAAGTGACATCAAACAATTATTACTCTAGCAGAGTACTTGGTAGGCTTGCACTGAGGGAATCTATACGTGACAAGACTTGCTGTGGTTTCTGTGCACTGAATTCCATAATTATGTATGCATCCATAATTACGTAACTCCTTGCACAGTCCGCACAGTTCGTTTCATCCTCGTATTTCTCCCTTCAGATGGGCCATCGCTTTCAGGTAAAGTCACATATACTTGTGACATTCTACTTCTAGTACATGCTAATTATCACACATAATTGCAAGTAATTTCTAGTCAACGACAAGTGCTACTCAAGTGCACTCTAAGTCTCGTAGTGTCCTTTCTAGACTCATGTAGACAGTTTCAAGTAGTGGATGTCGCGGGACGTTTTATGCAATGAAAACTCTTTGAAAATTGTTTTCGTGAATGGATCCTAGAGATTGTAGACTAGACTCGAGAATGAATCCTGGTTCACTACAATCGCGGCTCTGATACCAATCTGTCACACCCCTTTCTAAGGCGGAAGCACGAGGTGTGATCATGAAAGGTTCTCATTGCATACGAAGAGTAAACATGCTACATGCTCGTAAAATAACATTCAAATACCATAATTTGAAAACATACGTTAGCGTTTACATCGCTAAGTCGCATAAAACATTGTCTTAAAAGTTTACAACTTTATTCAAAATTAAACACAAGCGACATCCACGAGCATAAGCTAGACCACGCGCACATCCATCCTAGTTACCTGAAATACATGTGAGTTTTTGGAAAAACGTCAACATAAAGTTGGTGTGAATTCATGCAGTTTTGTGTTGAACACATTTGTATACTTTGTATGAAAACATAACGAGTATCTTGTGAAAATAAAGTATTCTTGTAGTGTAAACCGAATAAAGTATTCTTGTGGTATAAACCAAATAATGTATTCTTGTGTAAATAAAGTATTCTTGTGGTGTAAACCAAATAAAGTATTCTTGTGGTATAAACCAAATAATGTATTCTTGTGTAAATAAAGTATTCTTGTGGTGTAAACCAAATAAAGTATTCTTGTGGTATAAACCAAATAATGTATTCTTGTGTAAATAAAGTATTCTTGTGGTGTAAACCAAATAAGTATTCTTGTGGTATAAACCAAATAATGTATTCTTGTGTAAATAAAGTATTCTTGTGGTGTAAACCAAATAAAGTATTCTTGTTTAGTTAATGGGTTGCAAGGCCATTAACGTGTGGCACAACATAGGAAGTCACCAAACCATAGGCATTTTTCTAGTTGTCGATTCACGACGGAGACACAAAAACACTCCTCGGTACTAGTGGTCACCAAGAGTGGGGCTGCCCGAGTACCCGTTAGATCAATCCTTTTGTTCTGCAGTCTAAGTATGTACACGATTAATGGTGCTTATGGTACCCTATTCGTGACACTATTTCTCGTTTATGATACCAAGTACCAATTCTCGTTTATTACACCAAGTATCAATTCTCGTTTATTATATCAAGTATCAATTCTCGTTTATTATACCCAGTATCAATTCTCGTTTATTATACCACGTAACATGTATTTCACCCCCGAAGTTATAAAACTGAAAACAGTTAAGAGAAAAGGGGGAGCATGAACTCACAACTTTGCGTTCCTAGCGTCGTAAACTCCACCGGATTCGCTTAATTAACATCGTAACCTATACGCGTTTTCTTAACGTTAGTCACTAGACTTGTGTCGCACAAGTACCGTCACTCTCTTTTGTGTATATATTCTTGTGTTAAAAATATTCCATATTTTTAACTACGTATCTTACTTATATTATTTTCTTCAAAAATAAATATAAGTCTTTTGTGTTTTGCACTTTGCACCCGAATCATGTATCTTGTGTTTTGTATGTGTATTTCTATATTTCTACTCCTCATGAGTATTTAGTGTATTTTTAAGTCTTAATACACTAGCACATATAACACATACTATAAACACTTAGCACAAAATTTGGTGATAAAATAATATATATTTTTCTCTCAAAAATATATACTTATTATCCATTTTTATTCTTCAAGAAATCACCATTTCTTATCATCAAAAGTTAGGGAAACCTTGTTAATGCTTTTAAACACATTTTTAGGGAATAAGTTTCTCAAAAACTTATATTTTTCTAAGTGTCAAAATTTATAAAAATTTTGACAGAGTTTCCCCTAAAAATGGAGGTTTCCCACGTTTTCAAAACGTGTGTTTATTTTCTTTTAAATCATCAACAATCATCAACAATCAGCAACAACAATATTCACTAATTTCATGAACTTGAATATTTACAAAAATGTGTAGTAACTTACTAGCACATTTAGTAAGTCTTGTTTGTTCACAAAAACCACTTTTGTTTGTGTAAGACCCGGTTTAGAACATGTGATTTCTTTAAAGTGTGGTTCTTCAAAAATACCACTTGCAGATACGTAGATCTGCTAGTTTTAAACACCATTTTACCGGTTAAATCACTTTTACACAAGTAAAATATTTTCACACAAGTTCATGCATCTTGTGTGGTAGAGTTTCGCCTTTAACCCTTGTATTTAGTCAAAAACGAGCTTATGTGAAGATACATGATCTTACAAAGTCGGGTTAAACGGAGATCCGAGCTACCACATCATAGATCGGGTCTAGATAAACACAAATCTCAAATACTACAACTTTTACACAACACATGTGTTATTAACCACCACTTTTATAGTTTTTACTAGACTTTTATGCATCAAAATGTAAGCTAACGATATTTAACCGACAATATTCCTTTTAACCACTTTAGATACGTTCAAGAACAAGTTTTAAATGTTATACCTCTAGCTCAAGGCTAGGGAAGATCTTTGATGAAAAATGGGTGGATAAAAGCAATGTAGAGAGGTTCTTTAGGTTTCGAAAGCACCGAGCCTCCTTGTATGTCACCTTGCACGCTCGTATGTATGTAAAATAGCTAGGCAAGAATCGAATGGTGGGTGTATGATGGTGGGGGGTTTCGGCCGATCACAAGCAAGAGAGAAGGAGAGAGTAAAGTCTTGAGTTGGTGTTTTGTGAAATGAAGTTCTTATCCTCCATATCTACTTATAATCCAATACCCACTAAAGTCCATTGTGTAATGTGTTAGATAGATATTAGACAAGATAAATAAAATAATCAAAGAAATGGGTGTTGTGTCCCACATGGGGGAACCGATTGTTTAGGGGGGTGGGGGTATTTAGTTAGATTTCAACTAGATACTTAAGGTCTAGTTATGCTAAGTTGGAGTTTATTTAGTGTATGATGTGTGTTGCATGTTATAACGGGTGTTAGGGTATTCAGGGACCCTAACTGGCTCGGAAAAAGATAAACAATGTTATTGGCAATATTTTTATGTTCCTGGTAAAGTCCGGTTGTTCGGTTACATACCGATTCGTTAAAGTGCTAAATTGCACTTTTTAGTGTTTAATAAGTATCTTTTTGTAACACTATCGATTCCCAACACTTAGGGAAATATTCTGGATAATAAAACAACATTTCTGCATAATATTTATGTGTCTAAATGCTGAATTATTGCTGAATTATATAAATCCTGCACTTAAAGTGCGTTTCGGGTGCTTTTTAGTGCTTATTTTTGCTTCCGAATTGCATAAATATTAACCCTTGTATGTACTCTTGGGTTTTAATGCATTCTTGTCGTCGGACCTACACCTAGGCCTCAATTCTAACGTCTGACTGCTTTCTGCAGTTCAGTCGACACAGTGTGTCTTACCGGTGAGTTTACTATTATTCTGACGCAACGCTCTCGTTTATGCATAAAGCAATATTTTGTAGTATACAACATGCATGAATTCACTTGTTTAATCATGTGTTCAGACATTGCTGACACTTAAACTCATAATTGCAGTCATTAAGCAATAATTATAGTGTACGGAAATTACCGGTTTGTGCCAGTTGTCACAAAACGGGCAGAGTTTCCTCTGTTTTTGGACGCCCCCGACAACACAAGTTGTCGTTAAAATCGATCAACATTCAAACAATGTAATCTAAATTCAATTATATGCGAACTTGTCAACTATATAACGAATGTAATTTATAATTAGTCGGTTTCGAGAGCTCGTTATCACGTGATACGTTAAAAGTATAAAACACGAAATAGTAACGTCGTTAAAATCTTTACCACTTCTTCGAGTCGAAAGTCGAGCTGACCGAGTCAACTCGCTGAGTTGACTGAGTTTGACTGAGTTGACTCGGTTTGACCGAGTCAACTGAAATCGAAACTGAGCCGTCTGAACGAACCGCTTGACCCGAACCGAACCATCTGAGCTGACTCGCTGCTGTTGACCGAGTTGACTCGGTTGAGTTGACCGAGTCAACTTGCTGAGTTAACCGAGTCAACTGAGTTGACTCGCTGAGTTGACTGAATCGTATACGAAACTGACCCGAACCTTCCTGTTGACTGAGCCGGATGAGCTGAACCAAAACTCGAACCCGATGACCCGGAACCCGAACTGAAACCCGATCTGCTCCGACATCGAACCAACCTGACCTGCTTAAACTCAAGACTCGATACCTAAATCCGCATCACATCTCACCGTTGACAACCACCACAGCCGTCGCCGCTCCTCACCGCCGTGAGCGGCCTTTTGTCACCGGAAACGGTGGCTGTCACCACCATCATCAAACAGCATCATTGAAATCGCCATCAACACCATTAACCCGCCGGTCAAAAGCAGAGACCGCCGGTTAAAAGAAGAGACCGACCCGAGACCAAAGCCACCGGAATAACGAACTGACCGGCGGTCCGAGCTTCCGACCGCCTGTTCTCTCCCTCTCTCTTTCCTTCTGGTTGCACCGCCGCACCACCACCGTCCAGTGGTGGTGGTGTTCCGATTCGTCTGATCGAACAAAGAGGGGGGGGTTTGTATGTAATCGAGAGCAGGGTGTTGATTGGGTGTCTTCCATAATCAAAGGAAGAAATGGGGTCTTGTTGTTTGTTATGTAGCCGAGAGAGAGAGAGGAGTAGAGATAAATGTCTGAGTTATGGTTTTGTTTGTGAGGAAAAGTAGTGCAGGATTGTGTGTATTAATAGAGTTCAAGGATTTTATTGTCTATTGAGTAACTACATGACATTCAGGTCATTTGTTATATTCTTAGGGTCAAAATCCTTTGTAATTTATTGTATAGATTTGCAAATCTTTTGTAATATTTTGTATAGATTTGCAAGTATTTGATAGGATTTTCTAAATTTAGTGAGATCTTGAATAGATCTTCAAGTAATAGATTTAGTATAATAAGCGTAGGTTTAGGCTTGTGGGTGTTGGGCTTGGGCCCAGGGCCCACAAGCCCATTTCGTGTGTAAGTGGCCCGTAATTCCTACGAGACCCGTAGTCAAATCCTGAACTTTGTTTTAACGTCAAAAATGAAATACGGTCGGTAGACGTTGTTTGCACGCCCGTTTGTCGATTACGGTAATAATCGCGAAAGATTGTATCGTTGCCGTCTTTAATCCGTTTTTTTTTTTCGATCCGGTTTCGACTGTAGTCACAAAAATATAATTACGAAGCTCAAATATATCGTAAAAATTTAATATCAGTCGGCGTTGTCAGTATCCTGTTCGGTTTCAATCCGTTGCCGTTTAACGTTACACCGGTTTCTCTGTAAACCATCATTCGCGCACTGTAAAGACGGATAGACGTTCCCAGGCACTCCAAAGGCCTAATTAAGTTAATTCGCTCCGTAAACACTATTTATTGTCGCGTTAATCGTCTGTTAATTACGTAATTAAGAGCCGTAAATCACGGGTTGTCACATTTTGGCTAATGGGACGAACTTAATCCGCGATATGTTGGACGGTACGAAATTGCCGAAAGGATCGGTAAGGTAGCTTTGCAGACTAAACCTGCCTGAAGAGCTGAGTGCGGTACACAACGTCCTTCACGTGCCTAGTCTAAAGAAGTGTCTGTCAGATGAAACATTCGTTGTCCTTTTTAGGAACTCGTGATCAGCAACAAACTACGCTTCGTTGGGGAACCGGTTGAGATCAAGGATCAAAAAATCAAAACCCTCAAGCGTGGTATAGTATGCTAACAGACTGAGTTCGTTGGATCTCGCGCTGTAGCCCAGAGCTTACCTGGGAACGGGAAAACTAGATGATGCGCATGTATCCCCAGTTGTTTACAAACATTACTTCCAGCGCTGAGGCTACCGCTAAATTTCGGGGAGAAATTTCAAACCAACAAGGGGTGATGTATCGCCTTACTAAAACGTTTAAACACACTAGCTTGTCAGTGGCTACGCGCTAAATTTCGGGACGAAATTTCTTGAACTTGGGGATAATGTGACACTTTGGGTCTTCCTGTACGTTACTTGGATGTTATAATTAAATTTGTGAAATTCTATACTATGTGAAATACGTACGAACTCTGTGGATCTTGTGCTACATAATTTTTCGTGCTATGTGACTATATGTGCTATGTGGCTTACATGTTCGTTCTGTGGACTTTCATGAAACTGCTTGTATCTACGTATAGAAATGGAAATCTAATTATACATTTAGAGTGAATCGCATGACTTTTTCTTAAATTTCGAGGACGAAATTCCTGTAACGTTGGGAGAATGTGACACCCCGTACTCTCGATCCCAATCATCGAGAGGAGAATATTCGAGTTTATTATTATTATTACTATTGTTGTAATTATTATTTACTAAAATAATAATTTAGATTACTGATATGTTATTATTAAATAACCAAGCCAGTACACTTGAGTGAAACGCGTAGTTGTTTAAACGGGTTCACGCACTTGGGCTAGGCCCGACCCAACTAACTAACCAAAGCCCAAACCCTAGACCTATATAATACCACTTAAACCCCTCACCCATTCATTTTATCAAAAACCCTAATCCCTAAAAACACATACAGCCGCACAACACTCAACCCTCTGATCCCTCATTTCTCCAGTCACCGGATTACCCACTGGCGACGACATCTCGGCCGGTTCAAGCCGCAATCCCGACACTCCCTCCTTCTCCAACGAGCACACCCAACCCTCCCTCCTTTCATCACCCTCACACACACACCCCAACCCCTGTTTTACTTCGATCAGACGGCCGGCCACCACCAACCGATGGTGGCGTACGGTGGCACATAGCGGAGACGCAGAGAGAGAGAGAGAGAGAGAGAGAGAGAGAGGATCAGCGGTGGCGGCGCAGCGGTGTGGAGCAGTCCGGGAGCCATATTCCATTTCGGGTCACTTCGAGCCCCTTTGCAGCTCGGGTTTGGGGGTTCGGTGCCGATGGAGGTGATTCTGGCTAACGGCGCCGGCAACAGAGAAGACGACAACAGCATGGGTGGTGGTGGAACCTCTTGGCAGCGGCACACAGACCTAGTTACGTCACAAACCCTCGGTCAGTGAATTATACGATTGAAATTTGCTTTGTATATTTATGCTTCTTGACCATGTGCATAACTCTGAATTTAGAATGAATAAGATTTATGTACTGTACAAACAATTGAGATGGAATTTGGGTGATTTTTGAATTATATATATATAGCAAAAGATGAAGTGTTAAATGAATAAATAACTAACAACAGTTTGCTTGTTTGGTATGTGCATAAGATTGATCTTGTATAACTAGTGTTCATTATGAAGCTTGGTTGTGTACTTGTTATTATTTGGTAGTTTAAGGGTATGAGAGTTTGATGAATATTGTCCATTGATTTTGACCAATGATTGTTAATTACCTGTTTGTTTTGAGTCATTTTGAAGGAGTGACTATTGTTAACTGATGATTAATAATGATGATATGATTCTTCTCGTAAGATTGTTATATGATATAAAGGTGTTTGATGATGTTTAGGGAGCATGATAGAGTGAGTTTTGTGATAAAATGGCTGCATATGTTTTCGGTGGAATGTAGTGATAAATCAGTATTAGATAATGGTTGAGTAGATCCGTTTAGAATTATGAACGTGATGAACAGTTTGAATATGTGATGAATATTTGAAAAGTCTGTTGATTGATCTAATTTGATATGGGTAGAATGTTGAAAACATGTTAGTAGATTTTGATTGGGAAGTACATACTCATGAAATCTGATTGGATAGTACCTGCTTATGAAATCTGATTGGGTAGTACTGATAAGAAAATTCTAGAAGCATCTGCATAGTCTACGAGTCGAGACCTTACGGTTGCGACTCGAGACCATTGAAGGACAACTCGAAACCAGACAAGGCGCTCCAGGAGTCGAGACCAGCACGGTTGCGACTCGAGATCCCATGATCTCGACTCGAGACATCTACGGTTGTGACTCCAATGTTCACAACTCGAGACGAGCTATTGCGACTTAGAATCCAGTGGGTGCGACTCGAGACCTCATAGTCTCGAGTCGAGACCACCCGGTTTCGACTGGACTGCTTCACTGAGTTATTGGGCCGCACAAACTTCTGTTATGGACTGTGTGTCATTGTTGCTGTTTAACTGTTACTGTTTAACTGTTTATATGCAAGCATAGGCCCAATAACGTATATGCTAGTATGACTTATGTGCTATGCGTTAGATACGTGTAATTTTATACGAGACGTTACTTGCATACGAACCTAATAAATATGTATAACCATAATAGGGTATGTTTGACCAACCTAACACAAGTAAATTGTCTGCCGAGCAAACCAAGGTGAGTTCACACACTAAAAGCATGTGTCCCAGGGAGGGACACGAACAAACTAAAGAATACTTTTAAATTACTATTTCCGGGGGAAAATGCGAATGGATACTTTTAAATTACTATTTCCGGGGGAAAATGCGAATGGGTACTGATATTCGCTAATTTACACATAGTTTAGTCCCCCGTTTTACCCCTATTTTATGCGTTTTTGGCCGTAAAACCGTCATTCGGATACTTAAATATCTACACTTTTGTTTACAGGCCTAAA
>JARYGA010058588.1:0-27745 GCA_030545235.1 Helianthus tuberosus | reverse complement strand
TCAAGTTCTTCAAGCACCAAGCTCCATGAATCACCTTCTTGCACTTGAGATGAGCTTGAAATTGGATGGATGGTGGTTGCAAGGTGGTGGTGGTGGCGGCACCATGTAAAGCCGAGAGGGAGAGAGAGAGTAAGTGAGAGATGGGGTGGTGAATGTTGTGAAGTTGTGAGATATGATCTTTATAATATCCAAGGAAATCTAAATAAATCTAGGAATATCCAAGCAATATCTAATAAAATCAAAGTAATATCAAGATGGGATTTAGTAGAGATTTTGAAATCTTGGAGTGGGGCCACCTCCCTGGGCCGTAGACAAGAAAAAGGGGGGGGGGGGTAAATTGTAACTTGAAATGGTAAGTAGGTTAATTAGTTGGAAGATAAGTATAAAGTCTAGTGTTTTATGTGTATCATGCATTACGTAGTATGTTAGGGTGTTCGGGGACCATAACTAGTTCAAAAATAATAAAACATTGCTTCTAGCAATATTTTGGTGTTCCGGGAAATGTCCGGTTGTTCGGTTAGATACTGGTTCGTTAAAGTGTCAAGTTATTCCGTTTAGTGTTCTTTAAGTACCCTTTTGTGACACTTTTAATTCCCGACACTTAGGAAAACATTAAGGACCATTTAGTCAATTTTCTGCATAATACCAGTATGTTAAAGTGCTGAAATATGCAGAATTCTGCACTTTTAGTAAGTTTTAGGCACTTTCCGGCACTTAAACTAGCACCTAGTGACGCAGTTTTATGGTCCTTACTTCCCTACACTCCATAGTAGTGTAGTAACTTGTCTCTGGCCCATACTGGGTCTTTAAACACTGTCTGTCTATGTACTGAACATCGTCAGCATTTTCTGAGTTCTAACCGTGCTTTGTGCATCGTTTATGTCACTAAAGTCTGTATGTGATAAATGGTGTGACAGTATGAAATGTGATGCACATGTATGTATGATACAGAAATCAGAAAAGGGTTTTAAGTCATCAGTTGTAATTAAGCACAATCATTAAGCATAAATCAATATTAATTAATTGTACGGATGCATGCAAATTTGACGGTTGTCACACGATGAAAAGCATCAATACAGGATACTACGGGATCTGTTGGGTTCTATAAAAATAACGAGGGGATGAATGGAGGTGGATCTCTAATGGGGTACCTAAAGGGAAGAAACACTAGTTGTAATCCACGAGGTATAGAACTATAATGGTAGTCTCGACAGAGGGTTAATATTCTAATCTCTTCTCCGATCAAACAAATTGGTGTGATCTACAAAACAAAGCACCGTGAGCTTGTAACGGGATGGAGAGGTGTGGGGTTCTTCTCGTAATCATCCTCCGACATGAGAATAAGTAATGTTCTTACAAGGAAGTAAGGAAACAAGGATGTGTTAAGAGTGAGAGGGTTAGAATTCGAATTCTTAAACATGTGGTTGAAGGTTGGCATTTATAGTCGAAAGGTTTGGAGAAGGAGATAGGCTGATGGGCCTTGGGTCAGACTTCGCCAACAAGGAATATACTCATGGTCCCCTTTGACACGACAATTAGTGCTTGCAGAGGTGGAGGGTCGTTGGCGCATCCTGGTTGGATACACGTCGCCTGCCAAGCTTACTTGTTGTCGAGTCTGTCATCAGCTATAAGCGGAGATCATGGAGCAGTGAATGACACACGTTGATTGGCCACACATCACTGTTCATTTGTATTGTTTGTACCCTGCGCGATTGAGTGGGGATTGGATAAGCAGCGCCTGACGCACGCTAATTGGCTACTGGTTGCTGTTATTTATGGTGGCAAATATGGGTGTGGTTGAAGCTTCCAATCCGCCTCGGTTGGATTCTTTAGACCAGATTCTGAAGTTCAGTCTCGACTTGGATATGCAACTGAAAAAGAGAAAGGTGATTCATGTTGTTTCTGTGATGACGGTATGGAGATTGTGGATCAGAAGGAACGCTAAAGGTTTTTAAAGAGTTAAATAGGTCACGTAATAAAAATGTTTCAAGACATTTAGGAGGCTACGCTATGGTGGATGTTGAAGAGGTCGAAGGTCACTGGTGTGGACATTGCAAACTGGTCTTCATTCTCAGGTCTCGGCTTTGGTTAACTAGGTAGTTTTGTTTTGTTCTAGTTTAGGTTTTGTTTTTTTCTATTTGTTGTGATGTATGGGATTTCCTGTTTTGTGTTTGTGTTCAGCCTAGTTCCTTGCTAGGTAGCGCCCTTGTTGTTGTTGGTGGAATAATTTATTTGGATATGCTTTGTTGTAAAAAAGATAACTTCACAACTAAATCACACGACATGTTCTTATAGTTCTAGATATTTCATTTTTCATTCTTAGGTTTTATAAATTATGGATAATAATGTCCCAGTCGTATAGAGATCCATCACGCTTTTCGTTCTTAGACCACCCGTGGTGAGGTTTTTGGCGTTTTCCCCTAAAACTTTTTCTTTGGCCAATAAGAAATTTCCAAATTATTTATGATAATATTATATGTTTTATTTTTCTAAAATGCTAATAATTATGTAATCATCGTTGGGATATTATTGGATGTTATATCACTACACCCATTTTAGAAAAACGCCTTATAATGCCCTATTGCTGACTGAATCGCGACATGACAAATATTGCTCAAGGATCTTCCTTTACCACTACACATGCTCTTAACATTAACATTGATTTCTGTAAAAGTATTTCAAAGTGGTTGTAAGATTACCTTTTGACCATTTCATTTAGAAAACAAAAATGTTGTTCGACAAAAATACCAACTTGTTACCACCTTTTTACAATGATTGTTGAATTAGTTAACTTAATAAGATAGATACAACGAGTCGTATTCATGTTATACTATTTTAAGTGTGTCATGGCTGATATTATTAGGGTGAAAGTAGGGATGAGCATTTGGTACTGGGTACCGGTCCCGTACCAGTACCGGTACCGAATTTCCCGTACCGAATTTTTCGGTACCGGTACCCACTTTTTGGCATTTTCGGTATCGGTACTGATTCGGTACGGTACCGGTAAAATAGTGAATTTTACCGTCAAATACTGGTACCGTACCGGTCCCGTACAGATACCGGCATCGTACAGTACCGTACCGGATATTTCAATACAGGTACCCAGTTTTGGCGATATTCGGTATTAGTATTTTCGGTACCGGTACCACGCTCATCCCTTGTAACCCTTGTGCAAAATTTCGGGCTTTCAAAAACCTTTTCTTTTGTAAGCAATTCGTCAACCGATACTTAAACGTAATCCGTTTAACGTAACATACACACCAGGACAAGTACATAAAGCACACATACCCTAAATACCCTTACATAACTTAGAAATAAGTCTTCAAGGGTTAGGAATGACAAAAACATGTTTATACAAGTTCAGGGACTATTTTCGGCAAATTGCGAAGGTCTGATTGGTCCATATCCAAAATACGAACCACATATACAAAAATATCAATCGTTGCACAATTTCGATCTTTTTCGTTTTCGTTGAAGAGTTTTACGTAATTTTGCGAAATGCGTAACCGTACAACCGAACAAACCAACATCCACGACATTTTCGGACAAAAACCAAGTTACATATGCCTTAACACCTTTATAGAGCCTAAAAATTAGGTTAAAAGGGGTTAAAAATGACAAAACGCGACAAAACAAGTGCAGGAGCCATTCTGCCATACTTTGAACCTCATGTGGAGGCTTCGCGGGGCGCGAAGACAGGGGGATATCTCCGTTGCGGGGCGTGACCCCCTGTTCTGCGCAGAAAGTTCACAGCAGCAGCTGCAGTTTTGCACATCCATTGTTTTCCATTCTTGGAGCCCAAGAATGTGTGATCACCAAGTTTTAATCAGTTTTTGACACTTGTTTTGATCCCCTATGATCCTTGCCACCTCATGGGACACATGTCTTGATCCTATGATTCCTAAAATACTATTCCCTCTGTCCCATTCAATGTATCTTATTTTGAATTTTCAAAGTCTTTGTTTATAAACTTTGACTTTAATTATATATTTTTTGTGTTATATAAAACTTGATGAAAATTAACCCGATAAAAACACTTGTAAAACACACCCAATTCATATAACTTTCTTCAAGTATTATCTAACACAAACAAAATTATTTAAGGTCAAATTTTATAAATAAAGACTTTGAAAATTCAAAATAGGACACTTATAGTAGGACGGAGGGAGTATAAATAGCAAGCATTTTCATCATCACAACTTGCTCATTCACTTCTTCTTCTATCTGCTCATAATTGGAGTTTGCTTCTCTTTAGAGGCCTCCTACTGAGTATTCTTGCCTTCCTAGAATACAAGTAAGTGTTCTTCCTTAGTCTTGTTTATTATTTTAGCTTATTTTGAGCTAAAAGTCAAACAGTTGACTTTCTATTTAACTTTCGGTTCTGATCATAATTGGTCAAGTCAAAGTTCAATTGAACTTTGCAACGTGATCGTAATCACGAAGGTTATAATCCTTTGCGACTGCACCTTCTGATTACCACGTTTACTAGTCGAAGTGACGAGTCAAAGTTTCAGTCAAAGATGCACATAATGTGCATTTTACGACGAAACTATTTTCGGGTATCAAAACATCAAGTTTTGATACCAAATTAGTTTTACAACTTAGTTAGACATGTTTTGACATGTCTAACTCGTCACTTCTAGTTTAGTGCTTATTTAAGGTCGTAAGTCGAGCGGTCTTGACTACCGCTTTGACTTTCGAATCCGACCCGTTTGGTCGATCTTAGGATCCGACCAAACACATATTGTTGGTGCATGCGTATGTCGACTTCGTCTTGTATCGAGTCTTGTACTAAACTAGATAGATCAGGGCATGAAAATCAAGAAAGTGTTAGTAGAGGTAATTCCGCTTGAAATGACACTAGGTCATTTCAAACGAAATCAGGAAGTTAATTCCGCTCGAAATATCATGTTGATTTTGCTTGAGACGTTTTAAGCGAAATCAGATTTCGCTTGGAGTTGTTTCAAGCGGAATCACATGGTCTATAAATACCTGGTGTTAGATGTCATTTGAAGCGGAATTAGATTGATTGTTTACGACGGTGAAGCTCTGTCGAAGTGTCTTTAGAACTGTAATCGTATCAGAATCAATATACAAGACAGTTTAAGTGATATTCTTGCTGAATTCAACTCATTATGTCTGTTTCCGCCTTTCATTTTGAGTAGAACGCCTCTGATCGACTCATTTCGGTCCGACAACGATCCTACAAGTGGTATCAGAGCTCAGGAGGAGGAGTTCTGTAGATTTCAGCTTGATTTCATCTCATTTTCTTATTTCTACACCTTCTTTTATCATTTGAACAACTTTTCATGGTTAAAATGGCTTGAATTTTTCTCAACATAAGCGAAATACTGTTTTAACAAAGCCTTGAGAAAATTAGACCGAAATTCAGCTTAAAAGTGCCAAAAATGGATCAAAGTTCTAATTCCGCTTGAACGAGTTCTTTAATTCTTTTAATTCCGCTTGAAAAGCTAATGCCATTTCAAGCGAAATAACTGATTCCGCTTGAAAGTTGTTATTCCGCTTGAAACATTTAAAGCGAAATCAGTGATTCCGCTTCAGTGTCTGATTTCGCTTGAAACTTTTATCCCGCTTGAAACTTTTAATTCCGTTTGAAGTGTTGTGCATGTAATTTCGCTTGAAAGGTTGATTTCGCTTGGAGAGTGATTTCACTTGAGACCTTATTCCGTTTGAAAATACCTGTTTTGTGAAAAAGTTTTACCGAATCATGAGTGAAGAATTTTACAACGCATTTGCAACATCCCCGACTACTCCAGCTACTATTGCTCAAAACATGAACTTGGAAAATGAGACCGGAACTACGCAAAAAACCCCCGAAGCTAATGAGCATTGAGGAGTATTACGGTTGGAAAGATCGTTTTGAGAACTGGGTTCAAGCTAATCACTTGAGATCTTGGGAATGTATTTTGAAAAAATATGTACTACCACGTACTGAGCTGCAAGTTGAAAAAGAAATCTCAGAATTCACTGATAAAGAACGAGATATGTATAGAGCTGAAAAGATGATGATTACTCTACTTCAGCAAGCCATTAAAGAAGACATTTTTGTATTGCTTCCATATGACAAAACTTCAAAATCAATTTGGGATGCTCTTAAAATCAAATTTGAGGGAAGTGAGAAGATGATCAAAAGTAAAAAGGCACCGCTTAAGAAAGAATTTGATCTATTCACAAGTCTGCCAGGAGAAGATACAAAGAAATTAATTGAAAGATATTGCCACTTAGTGCGTTCTATGTCACTGTTAAGCATAACCAAAGAACGAGATGAATGGGTCGACAAATTAGCTGATGCTTTACCTCAGAAAGAATGGGGTACATTCTTGATGATCTTAAAAAACACAGGAGTTTATGATGGTTTGACAATTTCTCAGTTCATCTAGAAGATTGAGGGTCAAGACCTTGAACAACAAAAGATTGCGAGGATGAGTAATCCGAGTGGTCAACAAGATGTGAAAATGTATTACAAAGGCAATGTTCAAGAGGCTGAAAAGAGTACGAAAATTCACACTGCTTTTAGTGCTGGAAACTCATCTGGAACTGTTGATCAAAATACAAACAGCAGCAGTGGATTTTCTTCATATCCAAATGTTAATCCAAAGAGTTCAACTTCAAGCTTTCATTCTCAAAGTTCAACAAATGGAAATGGTTGTGTGATACAGTGCAACATTGCATTGAATCTTCCAGATGGTCAAAGTTTTTCTGAAGAAATTGCAAAAGATCACATAGCGTTACTTGCAACAGTGCTACAATCCTATGAAGGTTTGGTTGCAGGGAGGATCGGAAATCCTATGCTGACGAAAGAGGATTACGATCAGATAGACGCTGAAGAGATGGAGCTCATGGACATCAAATGGTGTCTAGCTAGTGTTTTGAGAAGAGCAGAAAAGTTTAAAATGATCACAGGAAGAAATGATTTCTTGGATGCACATGTTTCTACTTTGGGTTTTGATAAATCTAAAGTTACTTGTTTTCGATGCAGGGAGAAAGGTCATTTCAAGAGAGAATGCAAAAATCAAGAGGCTAGTGGAGCAAAGAATCCTTTTGGAAAAGATGATTATTATCGGAAAGCTATATATCAACAAGTTGCTCATCAACCATATCAACAAAAAGAAACACCAACTGCTCATGGGAAAATGATCGAAGATGCAAATAAGAGAGCTTATTATGGTATCATTGATCAAGATGATGAAAAAGTTGCAGAAGGTTTCAGCTGGGATAAATATATTCCACCTGATTCAAAAGTTGTAGCTATGATCGCAGAAATAGTTCAAAAGCCTGAGTTGTTTATGGAATGGATGAAAATATTTGAAAGAAATGATTCGAGCCAAGAAGAAGAGTCTGTTTCATCCGATGAAAGTTCAGAAAGAGCAACTGTTTTTGATCAAACACCATCTGATTCTGGTTCTTCAGATGATAGTTCTGAAAAGACAATAGATTTTGATCAATCACCAACTGATGACAGTGGTGATGATGAGGAAGAAAGACATATTAATGTTGCAAAATCTCATTTATCTCCTGAAAGTTTTCAATTTTATTTTGCAGATCGCTTGGAGAAGCTGAAAGAGAGACGAGCAGCAAAAGAACAAAAGAAAATGAAGAGTGAAAGTCTTACTAAAAAAGAAGAGACTGTTCAAAATGAAGAAGTTAAAGCTGAGAAGGTGATTGAAACAGAAAAGGTGATTGAGATTGAGAAAGTTGTTGAAGTGGAGAAAATAATTGAAGTTGAAAAGATTATAGAAGCCATCAAGCCTTGCTTAAAGTGTTTAGAATCTTGCAAGGAATGTGCAGCAAAAGATGAGAAATTGATTGAGCAAGAAAAGATGAAAGAACAATTACTGTTCAATCTCAATTATGTGAAAGAGTCATATGATGTGCTAAACAGAACAGTCACTGGTTTACAAAAGACTAATTCTGAAAGAGAAGATGCATTAACCATGATGAATGCTGTGATGATGACAAAGCAGAAGGCGATTAATCATTACATTGAGGAATGTGCAAAGTTGCAGCGGGAATTGGAAAATGAAAAGATTGAGAATGAGAGAATTAGACGTTTATTACAGAGTTATTCTAGTTCCGATTATCTCATTGATCGAATTTATCCAACTGTTGCAGGTTTTGAAGCATTTCAAAAAGATAAGAAGCCAAAGAAGAAAGATACTGGTAAGAAACAGAGTGCTAGTTATAACAAATGTCCGCCTCCGATTTGGGAAGGGTATTCTCCTAGAAAACCGAATGAGGGGCAAGTCGAAATCGCAGTCAATATAAAGTTAAAGTCCGATATAACTGATGAATTACCAGAAAACATTGACGTCGTTTTTACATCGTCTGACACTGATCATGAGTCCGAGTTAATAAAAAAGGTGGTCGATCAGGTGTTGGATACAGATGAGGAGTCAGAGTTAAAGTCGGAGTCAAATTCTGAGTCTGGGTGTTCAAGTTCGTCCGTCAAAAGTTCGAGTTCGTCGGTCAACAATTCAAAATAGTCGGCTAAACGGGTTTACAATAAAGAATTCCTGTTATCAAAATCTAATTTGAATGACGAAGCAATCAAAGTGGCATATACATTGATTGATTCAGACAAATTATATTCTGATGAGGAATTTCCAATAAGAAGTGTTCAAGTTGAAAAGATCAAAAAGGTTTTCAAACTAACAGAAATCAATATTTCTGAAATAAAAGATGTAAATCTTACTGAAAAACCTAAAAAATACACTTCAAGAGTTCAACAACGTTTAAACAAGAAAAAAGGTTACGGTTCTGGTTTTCAAAAGAAACCGAACCATAACGGTAATTTCAAAAAGAAAGGTTTAGGTTTTATTCCACCTGAAAATTATAAACATGAAAAAACTTCTAAAACAAATACAAAATTTGTTCCAGGAACAAGCTGTGAAGAGGAATAAAAAAGTTCATTCTGGAAGCAATCGAATAGAGAATTCCTTGCCAAGAAGCAAGAGAAAGTGAAGAATGGAACTAATCAAAGAAAGGAGACAAGAACCTGTTATAAATGCAATAAAGCTGGTCACATTGCATGGAATTGTTCTCAAGCAACAAAAACAAAACAGAAAGTCTCTAAAAAACTCAAAGAAAAGTTGTTGAGAAAAGTGAGCCACCAACGGAAAAATTTAAAATTTTTGAAAATTCAACATATGAAGTTGGTGAGTGTTCAAAGACTCATTTTTACAAAAAGAGAGCTGAACATGACAAGCAAATGTGGGTTGTTAAAAAGTTTCATGAAGATGTAAAAAAGTTTACTGTGAAATCTGGCGATGAATCTGATTTCACAAAGTCGGACGAGCCACAAGTTGAATTAAAAGATGAAAACTCAGTACCTCCAATGGATGATGTTCATTTTCCACCATTGAGGTATGAGAATTTTAAATCAAAAGTTAGAAAGGTTGAGATCTCGAATCAATTCTATTCTGAGAAGAAAGAATTTGATGTCGAGAAAACATTTAATGGGAATGTTAAAAAGATTTTTGGGAAAATGGTCGAAGGAAAGGCCAAAGGGGTAAAAGATTTTTATGCTACAAAGAAGGCAACTTACAGCCCAACCCCAGGTGAAGTTGAGAAGGTAACATCCAAGTTCAGTCAGGCTTGGATGGCAGTTTTTCATGAGTAAAAATCCTGGACTTGCCGGAGCTCCCAAGTTGGTAATCGCGGAGCAGGAATCGGCATCTTTCTTATATTGTTTGTTGAAAAATTGAAAAATTTGGTCACAAGTATGACTTGCCGGAACTCCCAGGTTGGTAAGTGAGGAGTAGGTATCGGCATCTTGAGAATTCAACCTACATGTGGTATTGGTTGGTAAGCCATGTGGTTGAAAAAGGAGTTTGTGATACAAGTAGATTAATCAAGGTCATTAGATTGAATTTGATTGGATCTTTCTTACAAGTGGTATTTTGAGAAAACAAAGTGATGAATCCCTAACCTACAAATGATAAAATCAATCAACAAAACTTATTTTCCGGAAAAACCATTTGATTAAAACAAACTTAAGTGTTTTGAAATCACAATGGGAAAATAGTTTGTTGTGAGGGGGAGTTCTGATTGTTTATGCCAAGTGGATGGCGAATTGAAGTGATTCGACATCATGTTGTCAATTTTTAAACTGTACAAGTAGAGTGACAAACTGGTTATACAGTTTGTTTTCAAAGTTTCTTAAATGTGTTTGCATTTTAGGGGGAGTAAGAATTTCAGAAAATCCAAAAAATTTGAAAATTTGAAAAAGCCAAAAACATGATAAAATACAAAAATGAGTTTTAGTGTCTAAAAAGAGGAAATGATAGTACATCAGTAGATAGTTACAGTATGCTAAAGAAATGTAACGTTTAAATAGCGTTAAACGGTCTCACTGATGATATGCCGATAGGTTTTTACACATTTAGTAAGCTTTTTCGGGATATAAACTTAAATTCAAACTTGCTTATTTCGTGGGGAACACTACTTGGATATATAGGTAACCCCTGAAATCTCGTTTGAAAGGTCCCTCTTTCTGAGATACTAGGTCTTTATGCTCAGTGATATCTGGGGTATTATCCCGGGACTTCTGATTTTGCGGAAGCAATGGCCTAGTCTTCGGAGAATACTTTCTGCTTGCTTGAAATATAGCGCTGCCCTCAGCAAAAATGATGAAACAATAAAATTGATAATCATTGCTGTTGTAAAAACGATCCTCTAAAGGGGACACACTAAAAGTCGAGCCGTCATCTCTCTGCTGAACGGAAGTTCTGACCTGAGCTCTCACGGTTCTTCGTAATTTATTCCCTTACAGATATCATCTGTGGTATACTCACCTGTAAGACTGAATATTGGGATCTGGATACGGGAGTATATTCAAGAGGTGGGACACATGAATGAGTTTAAGTTCTTAAAACACCTAATTCGTATCCTGAATCAGTTGAAATTTTGTGTGAAAATTTAAGTGGATCAGTATATCGGCAATCTAAGTGAATTGTTTAATTCTTAATGTGTAACTAAGCTCAACGGTACTTGTGACTTGTCAAAAACTGATATGATCCTCTTACACAAACTCACAAAAATATTGTATGTAAATATTTCTTTACTGCATTTCATTTCATTTTATTCAAAAATCCAAAAAGATTTTCAGTGTGTTTTAGCTTAAATTTTGAAAAATGCAAAATGATTTTCGACAACTGATGTTGAAGAGCTGATTTTCAAAATTCCAAGTGTTAAACATGATGAGCATGTGGTGAGGAGGAGATTGTGTTTAAATGAGAAAAAGTTTTTGAATATACAAGTGGTCATCTGAAGTTTCTAGCATTGATAAATCTTTCTGGTTAAATTTGAGAGGGAGTCTGTATATATAAATTTGTCAAATGTTAAATTTGTAAAAATTTACTGTTGGGTAGAGATCCCAGCATATTGATTCTGTGTGATAGTAAGCCAGGTTCTGATACCTGAGGACTTTATGATTTTAACAAGCCAGGCTGCGATCCCAGCATATCGAAAGGGGGAGTCTGAAGACACCTAAAGGAAGGAGTGTGTTGCTACTGATAAAAAGAGAAGAGAGAAGATTTGAGGATACTTACAGCGTCAGATACTTCAAAAAGAGAAGCCCGAAGGCTGATAAAGAGTGAAGATGCGAAGACTCGACACTTAAGACTCGTCAACATTCGAGGGGGAGTCTGTTGGTGCATGCGTCTGTCGACTTCGTCTTGTATCGAGTCTTGTACTAAACTAGATAGATCAGGGCACGAAAATCAAGAAAGTGTTCTTAGAGGTAATTCCGCTTGAAATGACACTAGGTCATTTCAAACGGAATCAGGAAGTTAATTCCGCTCGAAATATCATGTTGATTTCGCTTGAGACGTTTTAAGCGAAATCAGATTTCGCTTGGAGCTGTTTCAAGCGGAATCACATGGTCTATAAATACCTGGTGTTAGATGTCATTTGAAGCGGAATTAGATTGATTGTTTCCGACGGCGAAGCTCTGTCGAAGTGTCTTTAGAACTGTAATCGTATCAGAATCAATATACAAGACAGTTTAAGTGATATTCTTGCTGAATTCAACTCATTATGTCTGTTTCCGCCTGTCATTTTGAGTAGAACGCCTCTGATCGACTCATTTCGGGTCCGAAAACGATCCTACACATATTAGTGACCATAGTTGTATAGGGAATAACCTACTGAGGTTATACCTTATGGTCACGTCGTTTGGATAGTTATATGATAAGTCGTTTCTATATTCTTAAAAATAACCAAAATGCCCTTTTTTAGCATAAATCCATTTTAAGCATATGTAACCAAATTTTTGACATATAAACTGATGTTACAACATTTTTAAACATGTTTTAACACATAAGACTTATCATAAGACATCTTTGGCCATCCGAGCCTATATTTATGTAAATGACTCGTTAAAGTAGCGTAAACTACTTTAACGAGTCATAACGGGTCAAAAGCACTTAGGATCCTCTCCAAATCAGAATGTTAAGTTTATTAAACCATATCATATGAGTTCCAACACTCATTTGGTTTATAAGACTTCATTCTATTCGAACTCCCGTTTTTAAGTTTCGACACGCTAACATGTAATTATCTGATACACTAGGAACCACTTCAACGGTTGAACTCTAGATCCTTTGAGCTTTGTTTAATCACTCGAACAAGACCTAAACGCAATCCCAAGTGAGTACATAGTCCCCTCTTTTACGTTTTTCAAATGTTTTGGGTGATTCATATGTGTAATTATTTTTTTCTCAAATGTATGGCCTATATGTGTTTACTAAGTGCTTTTTGTGTATTATTCCTATTATGCAAGACAAAACGAATGAGAACACGAACCAAATCCTTATAGGATCTATCTATCTTCATAGTTAGATTCTTGTAGGATATTTAAATTATGGTCTTAAATCTTTCAATCTTCATAATGAGATGTCTAAAAAGTGCTTTACACACCGATGGTTATTGTTTATGTGTAGACATTTTTGGTGGTTTAGATAACGAAACTAGAGTAATACAATAAGAACATGGTGGATATGCCACTGGTACTTCCTATATATAAGTGTACTTATTGTATTACCCTTCGTGGCGTTATCTGAATCACCATTAGGTTTTAGGATTTTGTGATTCAATGATTTAATGTGACCAAACCAAATCCCTATATCATCTATCTATCTTCATAGATTGATTCTTGTGGGATGTTTAAAGTGCTAAATTGAAGTCCTTGATTGGATTCTTTGTGTACTTTAATGCGTATGTTATGATTCACCGAGACCAAACCAAATCCTTAATAGGATCTATCTATCTTCATAGTTAGATTCTTGTGAGATGTTTAAAGTGCTAAATTGAAGTCCTTGTTTGGGTGCTTTATGTAATTTAATGCGTATGTTATGATTCACTGTGACCAAACCGGATCCTTATAGTATCTATCTATCCTCATAGTTAGATTCTTGTGGGATGTCTAAAGTACTAAATTGAAGTCCTTGATTGGATTCTTTGTGTACTTTAATACGTGTGTACAAGTTGATGACCAAGTTGATGATTATGTGTTCATGTGATTAGTAGTGATTTAGATAACAAAACGAGTGTAATACCATATGTAACATTTCCAAATATTTTATTTATACAATTTAAAATAAAGTATATAAAAACTTATATTATTAAGCTGGTAGATTACGGGTAAGTTGACTGTTAGAATTATGAGGTATCTAGACGAACATATGAACCGTTTAAAAATTTTAATAATAAAAAATACTTTATAATAAACCTTACTCTGTTTTTAATGAAACTTAGGTCAAAATGTAGATAAAAATATTCTCGTTCTAATGACATATTCACTGTTTTATAAAACTTCATATTTTAGAAGTTATAAGCGATAAATGAGTGAGCAGCTGAATTAATTATAGTAATAAAATAATATTAAAAATCTAAAACTACAAATTGAATGAAAATGGTGTACGTGTCATGTGTATTAATGATAGAACTTGAGCTCCAAGTTCATAGGTAGTATAAATAGGAGCACACACATAACATTTCAAACTCCTATTTTCTTTTCTTTATCTGTCTCGCTCTCTCTCTCTCTCTCTCTGCTTTTATATAACCCCATTTTCTTTAGTAATTCACCCCTAAATCCTACAAAGCTCTGCCCCGTTTTAAGTGTTTTAACCCCTGATCACTGATTCGATACCCTGTCTGATCGATCTTGAGCCCAGCAACGGATGTCAAGGCGCTACCTGATTAAGGCTATGCTTTGTAAACTACGTTGGGGTTCTGATCTCGTGATGTATTGGTAAAGTTGAATTGAGTTATTATACATAACACGAGTGCATTATAAATTTTATTAAGAGCTCATGAGTTATACCCAATATTATACCAGGAGGCTTTTAGTTAAACCCTACACTTACGAAGTGAGTCATTCTCCTTTTCCTCACATTATTGTGAGCCATTCTATTTAAAATGCTTTACAAAACCCTAAATGTTTATCAAGTTATAATTACAGTGATTAAGTTTTTATATTCAGCAATTACTATCAGTATGTGGGGTTTTGTATACATTACTTGACACCCGTTACTATTGACAAAGAGTTAGCCAATAGTAGCATGACCACAAGCACGGGGGAATTGTGCCCCAGTAGCAATACTGTTTGAGAAATTGTTAGATATAAACAAATGCAAAAACTCTTGATGTTGTAAAGTTATAACAATGTGTCTTTTTATAAAATAGAATTAACTCACCAGTAATTCTTTGTAACACCCTTGCTTGATTTATACAATATTTTATATAAGTTTCGTATAATTACATGTTTATACGATTACACATACGTATGAAAATACGAGTTTACTAAAACTTTTACAATTTAAAAAAAATAGTACAACATAATGTAATTGAGTTTGTCGTTTAAAAGTTACGACATAACGTCGTGCCGAAGCTTTAATCTCGTGTGTTCGGTTCTTCGTTGAGCTTGATCTTCATCCGGGCACTCTTGGCTATCACCTATGATCAAAACCAACTTAAAAGTTAGCTTTGATAGTTAAATAACAAGTTTAAACAAGTTATATGAGTCAAACAAACAAAAATTAAACAATTTTCGAAATCAGGGGGCTAGACGCTACGCCTAGGGGCTAGACGCTACACCTAGCCCCTTTTTTGACAGCAAGTTGTTTATTTGTTGCTGCACTTTCCCAGCTCAACCTTTTATCAAGTCCAAACTTAAAACCACCATAACTTTTGATCCGTAAGTCCGTTTTAGGATATTCTTTTTCCTACGCGTCCGTAATTAAATTACCAACGCATCTATCAAGATTATTATATCAAAAATAGGGTGTACGGGCTGAAAGTATATAAATGCCTTATGTATTTATTTGACCCGTTTAGCTTTTGCACTATTTGCACTTCTATTATTATTATTATAACCTCAAGGCTTATTTACCCAACATCCGGGGCTTACGATCACCGGTGTTTCATTACCAAATCCATGGTTTCACGCTCTTGTGATCTATCATCGCCAAATGCTATTCAAAACACATTTTTTACTACTTACTAACCAATTATTCGACCCATTGGCTCATTTATGGAATCCTCCATTTCTAATGACTACCAAACATTTTCTATTCAAGTTTTTTTGACTCGCTTAACTAATAGTGATCTACGTCACTTTAACTAATTTAACAATATTATTATCAAACATATCTAATTAACTATTTTGACCCGTTTGGTTGTCGAGTGAGTTACATCACTTCATTGACCTACCAAACTCGCATTTTACACTACAATCTCGTTAATATTTCTAATCCCATTGTTTATGCATATCGTAACGAAACTGAAAGTTACGTACCTTTAAAGCGCCCATTTCAAACGCGTATCTCCACTGGCTTGTCCACTTGACGATCTGGATTCCTTGCCTAAATAGTTCAATTCACAACCGTTTTAGAACCCTTTTTATAAGTTTTAACGCATAATTTATCTCATCATTTTAATATGTGTTTTTGTTCAGAAGTTTCAATATTTAGCCCTCTTTTAGGCATTTCTACAAACACCTAAAGGGCATTATTTTTACTAATCCAACAACCAAGTCTCATGATTAGTTATTTCGCCGAATTTTAACATTTACACAAGTTCATATACTAAATTTCACATTCACGTTTCTGGATTTATTTCATTTAGCTTCAATAACACTAGTTTGACAATCATGATTCTAGTGTTCATCATGTTTCTACAAAACCCATTAAACACACATAATGGATGATCATGAATTTCATTGTTTAGGCACAAATTCAACAAACTAATGACTAGGGTTTACTCCTAAACATGATTTCATTACAATCCCATCCAAACAACAATCATGCAAGCTCAAATTTCGAATCTCATGAGTTCATCTAGAATTCAAGATGGAATCAAACCATGAAATATTACATACCTTATGATCCCTTTACTGCGGTGATCACTAATCTATGCTTGGATTTCGATTTGGACTTGATTTGCCCCTTCAATTTGATGAATTTATGTTGATTAGGGTTTGAGCTTGAGAGCCCTTCTTGGCTCCTGTGTTTTGTGCGACCAGAACACACACAAAGGAGTGTGTTTTGGTGTTTTTAGTTTTAATTAATAAAAACCCATTTCTCATTTTAACCATTTTGGTCCCTCAACTTTACCCAGATTTATAAAGGTTACTACATCAAGTTCCTTCATTATTTTAAAACACTTAACTAACTAGGTTGATATTCCTAGTTATTTAGTGGGTTCCGGGAGTTATAACCCGTTTTATTATAAGTCCCGTTAACTCGGGCTTCTTATAAACTTACTTTTCTCACAGTATTTATTCTCCGTTTTAATTAATATTAGGATTATTTGTTTAAATCCTAATATTCACCGGGTTAATTTTACCACTAGCAGTATTTTACCTGTTCATTATTATTAACGTGTTTCAATTACCAATCCCGTTTTCAGGGTATTACAAGTCTACCCCCCTTAAAAAGGTTTCGTCCCCGAAACCTTCTTTACATAGTCATTGGTTAGACCAACGAACCTAGTTTCATTTTCATGACATTCTTTCTTTTCGGTAAAGAGTTATCATTCGTATTGACATGGGTGTCTTTTATGTATAAGTCCTCATGGACCTTAGCTTGCACCTTATATTTTTTTATCTTTGTCGTCGATTTGACCTAGTTTCCATTTAACCACTCGGGCATATTAGTCCGTCCACATGTTTACTCCACGCTAATCTTGTATTGACAAGTGCTTTGTATAAGTCACAATACTATTCCGATTTTGAATGGTTTTCTACCGGCTAGACTGATTAGTCACCGTCACTTCATACCCCGTCACTCAGTATACCATATTGCCATACTCGGCCTTACGTGAGTTTATGATCTATTATCGCACAACTCATGCTACGACATGCTTATATTCTATATCACTCTTGTGACTATGATCGCATCGCGTCGCGTCATATTTAAGTTTTTGTAAACTTTTCATTATCAAAAATCTGCTTTCTAACGTATCGTCTTACACCTCTCGGTGTGAAGACCTATATCCTTTATTATTAGCTATTTTCCATTTTCTCTCATAATATTCATAATTGTTAAAAATGTTGTTTCTCACTAAAAACGAATTTTAGTCGTTTTTCTCTTTAACTTATATCAATTACTCATACCAGGAATTGACGACAAGAATTTATTCTTTTTCCGCTATTATATTACGCGGGGAATCGTAACCAATCCCCATGCTTTACCCCAAGTGACCTGTCGGTTCTTTTGCTTAGCCTCGTAGGTTATTTCTTTAGATTTTCACATTTTTAAGGTGAGACCCCAATAGTTCGTTTCTTTTTATTTGTGACCCATAGGTCTTTTTGGTCTCGTAGACCTTAACATTTGCTTGTAATCCCGAAGGTTATTATGATCCCGTAGATTCATCTTTTACTCACGTCATGATTAAAATGTATATCCACATATATGGCGTCAAGGCACCCCTTGTTATGTTTGGAATCATTCACTTTCGCTTTTGAATTTTATTGACCTTGACCGTAGTCCAAGGCTACATTTGTTTTCGTTTGAACTATTCTTCCGACTCTATGACTTCTTCCGTCATTTACACGTCGGTTTGTTTTTCGCTTACCGTTATTCTGTTCATACTTATTATTATTTTTATTTATTTATTTTATTAAGTATTTTATTTTTTTTACATCCCATTACCCGGGTTTTCTATCTTAATTTTTTTTCTACTCTCCAGTTTCACTGGTTTGTGTTTTCCTTTATTATAAAACATTTTACTTATTTGATCCGAACACCCGTCTTTCTTTTGTTAACAACCCTTAGGTCCGTCTCTTTTATTAATGTCCTGAAGGTCCATTTCTTAAGCCTTATTTGATAAAACCACCGTTATTGTTATACGGCTTTTGGGGTTTTACCTGTTTTCATTCCAACACTTTTAATTTGTCTATTTCACTAATCTTTTATACAATTACACCCATCATTGTGATCATTGTTCTTCCTCGTAAGGATTTGATTAATAATTTCTTACTTGGGTGGTTATTCATACCCAAGTTTCTAAATCCGCATTTATTGGTACTTCGTTATTCATAGTAGCGGATAATGCGTATCATCCATTTAGCTTCTTTCTCGAGGATATTTTCTATCTGAGTCTTAATTTCTCATTTTTGACTTTAGTCCATTGTAACAATAACAAAATCAATTCATATCATTTTATTATTCCATATCGTTGTATGGAATTTATCCACATCGTTTATTGATATAAACGATATTTCTACATGTTTTATTTGGTTTGGCCAAGTCTATAACCTTGTCCTTGTCATCTATTACTATTGCAAATTTCTAGGTTCGGGTGTAATTACATTCCTTCCTAATACATCATTTATTTACTTTATTAAGTTTCCCGGGTTCGAGTGTATGCGCACTCCTTCCCATTACGACACTTATCTTTTATTTCATTCTCGGGTTTGAGTGTACGCGCACTCCTTCCCATTACGACACTTATCTTTTATTGCATTCTCGAGTTCGAGTGTACGCACACTCCTTCCCATTGCAGTATTTATCAAGATTACTTTTACCCCGGTTTCACATACTCGCCATTATTTATTTATATATATATATATACATACATATATATATATATATATATATATATTTTCTTTTACATAATTCATTCATTTCGCTAATCATATATGCCCATATGCAACTATTGTTCATTGTGTGAATTGTTGCATTCTACTTGTCTTATCGTAATTTAGAACATGTACCTGATTGATACTCGCCCTGATGTACTCCGTTGTCTCAAGTCATCACTTGATTTAGGTTCTTTGCTAGCATGTTCTTTGTCATGCTTCCGAACCTTCCGCTCTTTAGATTATTTATTCCCCGCCATCTTCAGATGCGATCATCATATCATTCGAACATTTCCAATTTATTACTAATCTTGCTATTCAATGTTGCCCGTATTGTTATACGAGACATTCAAAGATACTTACTTTACAAGTACTTAATTTACAATCAATCTATGATTAGGATTCATACTACCGAATCATCTTTTACCAACACTAGACATCTCGAATCTGAAATGTTTATATCAATTGTCAAACATTTTGTTTCATTATCATTTTGATTTAGCCAAGTTTGTAACTTGCTTAGACCATTCGTGTTTGGTGCACTTTCCGGGTTTGAGTGTGTTAACACGCTCTTCCCGTGCACGTCCATTCACCTTTCTTTTTCTAACATTTAATAAAATCTACTAAGGTAACTAATTCTTACCGGATGTTTGATCAAGCTTGAACCGAACACACTTTGTTATCAACCTTGAGTTCTGATTACCAACTTGTAACACCCTTGCTTGATTTATACAATATTTTATATAAGTTTCGTATAATTACATGTTTATACGATTACACATACGTATGAAAATACGAGTTTACTAAAAATTTTACAATTTAAAAAATATTACAACATAATGTAATTGAGTTCGTCGTTTAAAAGTTACGACGTAACGTCGTGCGGAAGCTTTAATCTCGTGTGTTCGGTTCTTCGTTGAGCTTGATCTTCATCCGGGCACTCTTGGCTATCACCTATGATCAAAACCAACTTAAAAGTTAGCTTTGATAGTTAAATAACAAGTTTAAACAAGTTATATGGGTCAAACAAACAAAAATTAAACAATTTTCGGAATCAGGGGGGCTAGACGCTACACCTAGCCCCTTTTTTGACAGCAAGTTGTTTATTTGTTGCTGCACTTTCCCAGCTCAACCTTTCATCAAGTCTAAACTTAAAACCACCATAACTTTGGATCCGTAAGTCCGTTTTAGGTGATTCTTTTTCCTACGCGTCCGTAATTAAATTACCAATGCATCTATCAAGATTATTATATCAAAAATTGGGTGTACGGGATGAAAGTCTATAAATGCCTTATGTATTTATTTGACCCGTTTAGCTTTTGCACTATTTGCACTTCTATTATTATTATAACCTCAAGGCTTATTTACCCAACATCCGGGGCTTACGATCACCGGCGTTTCATTACCAAATCCATGGTTTCATGCTCTTGTGATCTATCATCGCCAAATTCTATTCAAAACACATTTTTTACTACTTACTAACCACTTATTCGACCCATTGGCTCATTTATGGAATCCTCCATTTCTAATGACTACCAAACATTTTCTATTCAAGTTTTTTTGACTCGTTTAACTAATAGTGATCTACGTCACTTTAACTAACGCTACCATTTCTAATAAACACAATTTCAAGTATCCATAACTATTCAAATAACATAATGTAACGGGGTCACGGTTACATACTTGCATAATTCATCAACTTTGGTTTCTAGTGAATTACATCACTTTATTTACATTCCAAGCATAACTAATTTAACAATATTATTATCAAACATATCTAATTAACTATTTTGACCCGTTTGGTTGTCGAGTGAGTTACATCACTTCATTGACCTACCAAACTCGCATTTTACACTACAATCTCGTTAATATTTCTAATCCCATTGTTTATGCATATCGTAACAAAACTGAAAGTTACGTACCTTTAAAGCGCCCATTTCAAACGCGTATCTCCACTGGCTTGTCCACTTGACGATCCGGATTCCTTGCCTAAATAGTTCAATTCACAACCGTTTTAGAACCCTTTTTATAAGTTTTAACGCATAATTTATCTCATCATTTTAATATGTGTTTTTGTTCAGAAGTTTCAATATTTAGCCCTCTTTTAGGCATTTCTACAAACACCTAAAGGGCATTATTTTTACTAATCCAACAACCAAGTCTCATGATTAGTTATTTCGCCGAATTTTAACATTTACACAAGTTCATATACTAAATTTCACATTCACGTTTCTGGATTTATTTCATTTAGCTTCAATAACACTAGTTTGACAATCATGACTCTAGTGTTCATCATGTTTCTACAAAACCCATTAAACACACATAATGGATGATCATGAATTTCATTGTTTAGGCACAAATTCAACAAACTAATGACTAGGGTTTACTCCTAGACATGATTTCATTACAATCCCATCCAAACAACAATCATGCAAGCTCAAATTTCGAATCTCATGAGTTCATCTAGAATTCAAGATGGAATCAAACCATGAAATATTACATACCTTATGATCCCTTTACTGCGGTGATCACTAATCTATGCTTGGATTTCGATTTGGACTTGATTTGCCCCTTCAATTTGATGAATTTATGTTGATTAGGGTTTGAGCCTGAGAGCCCTTCTTGGCTCCTGTGTTTTGTGCGACCAGAACACACACAAAGGTGTGTGTTTTGGTGTTTTTAGTTTTAATTAATAAAAACCCATTTCTCATTTTAACCATTTTGGTCCCTCAACTTTACCAAGATTTATAAAGGTTACTACATCAAGTTCCTTCATTATTTTAAAACACTTAACTAACTAGGTTGATATTCCTAGTTATTTAGTGGGTTCCGGGAGTTATAACCCGTTTTATTATAAGTCCCGTTAACTCGGGCTTCTTATAAACTTACTTTTCTCACAGTATTTATTCTCCTTTTTAATTAATATTAGGATTATTTGTTTAAATCCTAATATTCACCGGGTTAATTTTACCACTAGCAGTATTTTACCTGTTCATTATTATTAACGTGTTTCAATTGCCAATCCCGTTTTCGGGGTGTTACATTCTTGCTGATAAAATATTTTTAAACGCGTTTCAGGAATCCCACTGTGAAAGAAATAGAAGTCTGCTATGGAGCACTGAAGGCTTAAAGAAAGTGGCTATAAATACCTGAATAAAAGAATAAATTTAAGTTTTATTAATAAGGGTTTATCCCTAAATAAAACATTTAAATGAAATACGGGTTTTAGCCCATTTATTAAATATTAAGAATTTGGTGTTTTACAAATTCTAAAATTATTTCCTAACTACGATCCTGATGAAAAAAATTTCCGCTGCATATTTAATAAACACCGGTACCACTTGACTGGTTCACGGCCCCCTCTCCCAGGGTGGGGTCGGGGTTATGACAGAAGGTGGTATCAGAGCCACTGGTTTAAGCCATTTAGGTGTTCTTTTATTACCTAAACTTAAACGTTATGTTAGGAAATTAATGTAATAATTTATGTGTTATTCTGTGTAGATAAATCTTAATATTCATATTATGATTTTTATGTTTTGAGTTCACAGTATGAGTGACCAATATGATTAAATGCACCATAGGCTACCTAGGCAGATGTATTATATTTCTAGTAAAATATAACTCGTGCGTTATATTTTAACTAGGTAGACACTTCTCTATTTAGACTTACACTTTATGGTCTGTAGTTTTTAGCATATATTTATATTAGCGCAAGTTTATATATTATAAAACATAGCCCTATATTCATTCCATAGATTCTACAGGGTTAAACATTTAATATTTTATTATAATATAAATATACCACCTCCCAGTCAATAAATATAAAATGTAAAAATATATTTTAGTAATATAAAAATATATTGTGAACATATATAAGTATTATAAAAATTGAATTAATATATTAGTAATATAATGTTCAAAGATACTATTAATTATTTTATATCGATAAAAAACTATATAAACGAATATAGTTAATGTTATAACATTTTGTATAAAAAAAGAGACCAATTAAAAAGGTTTTCAATATATATGAATAGATCCAAGTTGAAACTTTCATGTACTCCTTCAAATTGTTAACTTATTATATATATATATATATATATATATATATATATATATATATATATATATATATATAGGATAAAGATAGATAAAAAACCCTCAAATTCTTAGAAAACTCTGAAAACCCAAATGGGAACCCATTTTTACCCCACTTCCCGACATTTTTTTTTTTTGAAAAAAATAACACATGTAATATACATGTTTTAGAGTGTCTTGGGCAAAAAAAAACAAAAAAGCGCCGAAGGGATTTTTTTTAAAAAAATAAACAAATTTCAGCCATGTCCGGTCGACTAACATGTGTTAGCCAAAAATGACAGAATTTGCTGAAATTTTTTTTTTTTTTAAAACATCCCCTCGGCGCTTTTTTGATTTTTTTGGCCCAAAACTCTTAAAAACATGTATATTACATGTGTTAATTTTTTCAAAAAAAAAAATGTCGGGAGGTTGGGTTTTCTAAGGTTTTTCATATATATAGGGTTTTCTATATAACCCTCCCCTATATATATATACATATATATATATATAGGGGATCGCTAGAATGAGAACCACCACGAGTTATGAGAACCACGAGAACCGCGCCCCGCGAGTGGCCGTCGGCGACGAAATTTGTTTTACACCTAGATCCGTATATTTTAGCGGGGGGTTTAAATTTTCGGTTCAAACGGCGTGCCCGAAGGGGTAGTCTTTTACGCCCAAAGTTTGGGTTTTTTTAATTTTTTTAATTTTTCTTTTTTTTTACCAAACTTTGGGCGTAAAAAACTACCCCTTCGGGCGCGCCGTTTGAACCGAAAATTTAAACCCCCTGCTAAAATATACGGATCTAGGTGTAAAAAAAATTTCGTCGCCGACGGCCACTCGCGGGGCGCGGTTCTCGTGGTTCTCATAACTCGTGGTGGTTCTCATTCTAGCGGCTCCCTATATATATATATATATATATATATATATATATATATATATATATATATAATCAGAATTTGTTTAAGAACAAGGAATGTATTACTTGACCAAATAAAGAATGGTAGTCCCGTAAATAACATTCAAAGTTTGGGCAATTATTTTACTACTAATAAGGTTCTACCCAATTTGTTATATGTACTAATATATCACTATAATAATACACATAAAACTATCTGAATTTCATGTAAACTAAAATTTTACATAAATATATGTAAAATATTATATATATATAGGGGAAGGTTCTATGCAGAACACTAAATATTGCGAGAACACGCAGAACAAAATGAATCACTCATTTTTTCAATCCTAAAAACCTAAAAAGTAAATGAGAATGTTATAAATGTAAGATTTATTATTTCTCACACTAGAATTTAAAACAAAATATGAAAAATCTTCTGTTTTTAAATAACCTATACACATGTAAGTTATGTGTAGGCTAAATTACCTACATGTATGTAGACTATGTGTAGGGAAAAATATATGATTTTTTATGTATATATAACACACATATGAATGTAAGAAACATAAAATTTAAGAAATATGAACCATAAATCCCAAAATTTAGTGATTTAGAGTTGTTCTTTTTGTTCTCGCAATAATTAGTGTTCTGTAATGATCCTTATCCTATATATATATATATATATATATATATTCAAATTCACGTTGTAAAACAATATAAACATATATAGATATACAAAATATACATTGTAAACATTAAGGTTTATATAAGTTTTAAAAATATATCATAGTTTAAGTTATATATCTAATTTATTAACATTTTGTTATAGCCGAAACTGACTAAATTTTCCCTATAGAAATAAAACACCTTATAATTTATAACCAGTTTGCTCCATAAGAACCAACTTTAATATAAATTAAATGAAAAAAAAATATAGTTATAATAATCATAATAATAATAGTCATTATTATTATAATATTAAAACCATAAAAATATTAAAAGAACTATCCATATACTTTTATAATATTATCATTAGTTCATTACTATTCATTGGCTTTCATTATTAATATAGGATTAGCTCCATAAGAACCAACTTTAATATAAATAAAATGAAAAAAAATATAGTTATAATAATCAAAATAATAACAGTCATTATTATAATAATATTAAAACCATAAAAATATTAAAAGAACTATACATATACTATTATAATATTATCATTACTATTCATTGGCTTTCATTATTAATATAGGATAATATAGGATAATATATAAGTATTCTAAAAGTATTACAATTCTATTTTATTTAAAATATATATACATTATAATATATTTAAATAATGTTTATATATATATATATTATATGTTTATACGTATATAATTTAAACTAAATTTTATTTTACATAGGATACATGTAAAATTTTATATATTTAAAACTATAACATAATTTAAAGAAAGTATATGTTCAAAAGGTTATTATATATATTATTATAATCATATATAAATAATCATATTTTTATTTTCTATCATTTAGAATATTATGATTAATAAAAGTAATAATTTTTATTTTTATTATAAAAGAAAATAAAAGATGGGTCTGATAGTTTGTATAATCGGCACATATAAAAGTGATTAGATAATTAATTTTTTAGAAGTAAAAATATTACAAAATGAAAATATATTTTCTTACCCGACTTAAATCAATAATTTAGTATTTTATTTATTTATTTATTTTTCCTGTCACGTAAATTTTCCTAAACGTTCTAGTTATTGTTTCATTTTCAAGCTAGAATTAAAATGGATGCCCCACATAAAAATAATTGACTCAAATGTGTGTTTAATACATTTGTCCTTTATATAGCTTTATTTAAAAACATTAAATTACAATTTTAATATTATAATATCTTTAAACAAATTACTATTGTTATTGTTTGAGATATATATATACACACATTTCTAGTACATGTATATTACTGAATACCTAATATATATAGAATCAATTTTAGAAACCTCAAACTTTGTATTACTCACTATAATACTATTTTGAATAAATAATATAATATACAATAAACTAAGAGTTAAGTTTTAATATTTATAAATCAATATGGTTCAACCCACTAGTTAAAAATGAAATTGTTCCCATAAGTCCATAAAGTTTATATTCTGATTAATTTATTTCTTTAAACTTTTATTTATCCATCCTTTAATTCCAAAATATTATATTCTATAAATTTAACAGAAGTTTATTTCAATATACTATTACTATTGTTATTATTATAAAAGGGTGAATAAAGTAATTGGGATAAGCTTGATGATTGGTACCATCAGTTACATAGTTGGATTTTTTTATTAACAATATTACAAGATGATTTAGTAATATATATATATATATATTACGTAAGTTTTAATATTAACTAGAGATTTAAAATTTTATGTTTCTAAATAATAAATATACACATATATGCATATACATAATAGAATTTCTTGATGATGTACACAATATAATAATCAAATATCTTCTGTAGATAAACAAAAGAGAAAATATCACTGGTGATTCATATAAAAACATGAAGTCATTATAAAGATGAGTCATGAAACGTGTTATGTTTTAGAAATGCCATCTGTCTGAATAAAATATTCCTTGTGAAGGAATCTAATGTTATATAAGCATGAATAGAGTTAGCTGTAAGCATACTCATCACATCGAACCTAGCCATGGTGTCAATGTAGACAATGATATTTTTGTCAAAACTACATTTTCTAAACAAAAGAAAGCCACAACCATAATACTATATATGCTTAAACAAAAGAGTTATGATATTGATAATTACTAGTAACACCTAGGATAGTATTTAGACTTGAACCAAGAAAAATTCCTTAGTATAAGCTTCTAGAGAAGCAAATTACTAGCATAGATAAAGTGTGATGGGTGTTGGTATGCCTTAAGGATGATGACTAGAACGGTGCAAGTATGATAAATAAGAGATAATACTTGGCCACTGTTATTTCTTTTTTATTAGTACTACTCGGTTCTAGAATATGATCCATCATGAGAATACTAATTTCCTTGTTTCTTGATGCAAGCTATAATAAATAATGAACTTTTAAAATCATGATTCTATGTATGGGAAATACAATGATAATTACCTCTCCGGCAAGACTGGGTATGGTGTAGCAGACTCTCCAGCTTATCGCGTAAGATGGGGGTACCTCTCCGGCGAGACCGGGTAAGATGGGGTATATGTTATGTTCATGGAATTCACTAAATAGTACCATGACCTGATGTCTGACCTGTTTTTGAAAATATGAATCTGTTAAATACATTGACCTTATGAATGATGTGTATATTACAGTATGTGAAATATATGATTATATAGATATGTATATCTATAAGGAAGTCCAAAGGCCATAATGATTGACAATTAGGGATAAATCACAAACAGGTGTGTCAATGATAATTTTAGATTTATTTAGGAATCTTTCGTATATATCTATAATTCCAATATTGAACACAATTTCGTTTGATCATCCGTCTCGTAACTCGTGCGACAAGATGAACAACGGGAACCCTTTGAGTTGGGACGCCATCGAAAGTATAAGAATTCCCCTTGCATTACCTTAGATTATTGACGCATTAGGAAACCTGTAACTAAAAGTTGTGCTAAG
>JARYGA010058587.1:0-52809 GCA_030545235.1 Helianthus tuberosus | reverse complement strand
TGCAATTAAAAAAAATGCAAGCATATTTACTATGGTAGTGTATTGTTGTTTATACAGGGAGACATGTGATGTGTTTGTAAGTCTTGAGTAACAGTTAAGGCGAGTGTGTTCTACAGGATCTCTTGTTTGTATTTTCGATTTTCAATTGTATCTTTCAATTAGTTGTTAAACTGGAAGAACTCAAACACTGACCCAACCCAACCGATTGATACCCGAGAACACAAGACTTGAACTAAACCTTTGTTCTATTCTTTTCAATCATTCAAATGACTTAAAGATTACAACAAAAGATAACAACTATTTATACTAGTGGATTGTGTTCATTGGAAAACCATTAAAAATTTGAAAACCAAGAAAAATACTACCAACCAATCATTTTTTTTATTAATTCTACTTTTCATTTCGTTAATTATAAAGTTAGTATTTTAGAAACAAAAACAAAAATTAAAAAATACATGTAGGTTGCAAAGTTACACATATGTAGTTCACAAGCTATGGTGGTGTTTGTTTTTTGGCCAGAAGCACTTCTGGCCACTTATGTCTGCGCCGCGCAGACGCGCGCAGAGGTTTGGAGTCCGCAGCTTGTTTGTTTTCTCGCAGACCTTTCATTAAAAAAGGTCTGCGAGACCTCTTCACCACACAGACATGATTCCATGTCTTCTTGGAACCTCTTCTTGGCAGACCTCTTCTTCCACCACCTCCACCACCACATCCCTGCCCAAACCTCTACCACCACATCCCTGCCCAAAAACCCCAAATCAAACCAAAACCCCAAATCAATATCGTCTCATCGTCTCAACAGATCGGTGGTGGTGCTACCAGATCGGAGATCGGTGGTGGTGCTTGAACCGAAACCCCCAAATCGAACATCATCGTCTCAACATCCATCATCGAACCACAACCACCACCACCGTCATCATCTGTTATCATCATCATCGATCATCATCATCCTCGTACTCTCTCTCTCTGGATCTCGCTCTCCTCCCTCGATCTCTCTCTCTCTCTCTCTCTCTCTCTTCAGAAACCCCCAAATCGAAATTAGGGTTTCGGTTGGGTGGTGGCTGAAGTGGTGGTGCTTGGTTGTGGTGAAATTAGGGTTTCGGTTGGGTGGTGGCTGAAGTGGGGGGGGGGGGACAGTGGTTGTGGTGGTGGAGGTGGACGGTGGTTGTGGTGGTAGAGGGAGGGAGAGAGAGATCAGACAGATGTGTGTGTAAAGTGTGTGTTTGTGTGTGTTGAGAAGATGTTTTATAGAATAAAAAAACAAACCATCTTCTCCTTGCAGACTGCAGACATTTGGTCCACTTCTTCTCCTGCAGATGCCTGCAGATGTGGTCCGCAGACTGGAGACCTTTTCCCACAGAAAAAACAAACAGCACCTATATGTAGCTCGTCGATCTACAAATATATTTTTTTTTATTTTCTATTTTGATTTTCACGAGTAATAGTAATATATAAAAGGAATGAAAAAATAAAAATAACAAAAATCTTGTTTAAAAGTGGTTTTCTCGAAGTTTTCTAATATCTTTAAGTTTTCTAATAATCCCTTTCCTTATACCACTAATTAACATCTCAAATACTAACCAATAAACTTAAACATTCAAATTCAAAACAATTAACATCTATCTTCAATATTCATGTTAATATTAATAATACTCCTTGCTTCACAAGTAATTTCCTTAGCCGACCCAGACCGAGTTGATGTTGCTTGTTTCACACTCCCTCTCAGCATCAACCTTACTCATTCCAATACTCGTGCATAGATCTTGTATTCTTGATTTGGACAGCCCTTGTATTAGCATGTCTGCACATTGTGACTCGGTATCTACATACACCATCTCGATTTCACCTTAAAGAACTTTCTCCCGAATGAAATGGTAATGCACCTCGATATATTTGGTCCTAGCATGGAAGGTGGGTTCTCGGCTAATTGAATAGCCGATTTCTTGTCACACCGCAACTGCACCTATAGTCCACTCCCTGACTTAAGTCTTTCAATAACCGAACCAACCATATCAATTCTTGAGTTGCTACTGCCGCAACTCAGTACTAGGCTTTTGTTGTATATAATGCCAATGTAGCTTGCCGTTTACTGCACCATGCATTCGGACCAATCATAAACACATAGTTGAGCTCCGGCAACTCGAGTTACTAGTGTAATCAGAATAGCAATACCCTTGTGGAACAGTATTCGGCTCCCTCTTAAACTATACCCCATAAGTTATTGCTCCCTTGACATACTTCAATACTCTTATTATATAGGACTTTGCATGTAGGACTTAACTATGTAAATATAATTATATAGGGTAAACATAAACTCAACATGTTTAAATAAAAATCAAGCACACTCTATAACTATGTAAGTCCGATTTGACCACAACATGCTATTAGTTAAGATTGATTCAAAGTCAACCTCATGTCATTTGGGAGATTCAGTGACCATATGGGACGAACCATCAAAGACTCCATCCACCAAGTAACGCGCACCACAACTTGATACACGACCCATTTTAGCATGAACATGCCTGCGAGTCCCATCCTCTAGCTCTATCCTCTTCTTTTTTGGGTTCAAAAACTCGATCTCAAGAGCTTCCAATGCTTTTTTGGTCAATGAACGGTTTCTTCTACTCTGTCGTTGACCATTTGCAAGAGTGGTCAACGAGTCAGTCTTGTTGGAGTTAGCAAAAGATGATTTGTTATCATCATCTGAACGTGGACCCAGTCGAGGGTTGTTCAAGTCGATCATTATCCTTGTACGCTTCTTATCAAAACATGCAGCATCTTCCGTATCCTCATCTTTACCAGGAGTGTTGTCATTTTTAATATCATCAACAGTTTGACGTTTTCTTTTTCGTATGAATACCAACTTCTGTTTTCTTGCTGGTTGCCCATCTGTAGAGAGACCCATTTTGGTATTTTCCACTCTATTAAGATTCACATCTTCAATGCTAGATTTTTCTGCGATGTCATGTTCAGTTTCTCCAAAAACGCTAGCCGACGCTTGCATATCAGCAGGTTCAAAAACAGTCAGACTTGTCAGCTCTCTGACTTTAACAAGTGGGACAAAACTGGTATCCACAACTGTGCATTTCAACAAATCTTGTTCATCATCTGACCGGTATGTTTCATGTGGCTCGACCAAGCGGTCCTTGCCAGGTTCGTGTTCAAGAAGGTGCGGTTCAGATGCAACTTTATTCAGCACTTCAATCAACGAGTCAAAGTATTGACTTCCTTTGACCAGATTCCTCCTTGAAAACTTTGTCACACCAGGTGCAAGAAACACTAAATTCTTCGAGTTTTGGAACGCATAGTTTCTAGCATGTTCATAGTGCCATCCTCTAGCCAAAAGCCGAGGCCACACAGCCTCCCAGAAGAACTCATTTAACCGTACTTTGTTTAATCCAATTCGATCCTTCAAAATGTTAACAATTTCTTCTGTTTTAAGAGACGAGCAAGTAGATTCAACCTTTTTGCTTCTTAATCGCGTTTTGGTCTTGATAGTAAGGTCTTGTTTCCCTTTGCCAATGGCTACGGCTTGTACAAGAAGATCAAGGCCCATTGTATCCCTTAAAATGAATACATACTTCTCGAACGGAAGTTTTCCCTCCTCAAACGTTCTAATGACCTGCAATGCAAGAAACCATACGTCAACAACCTATCTTTCTGAGTGTAGAAAATTAAACATTAAACAAAGTACCTGCGTCAAACTAGCTTTACACTCGTCGGTCACATTAGAAAGCAAGCGAGACAAAAGCTCGTGCAGCCTCCACCCGTTGAAAATCTTTTTTCCAGGAAGGGACTTGCTAATTCTTTTCTTCCGATACATTGACCATTTTTCGTGTTCATTGCTTCTATAAAACTTCCCGTAGTAATAACATAGCACATTTGACATACCTTTATTTCCCATGAACATGTTCACAACGCGAAGATTCTTGCCAAATATATATAAACCAAGAATAAAACTTTCATGTTCAATTGTGCTCCAAGACTCTTCATTGTCTGTGTCACAACCTACAATATAAGACGCATCCTTTGTACCCGCATTAATCCCCATGGTTTCTTCCTTGTTCTTATCTTGACTATGAACCCAAGTGACAGGAATTGACAGACCAAATTCGCAGACAGGTAACTTTATGAGCTGGGATCGCTCGTTTTCTGTCATCAAAGCTGGGATTTGTGCCTGGTACTCATGCCCGACCCGCGTCGTCTTTTGTGGCTCTCCAAAAGTGTTACCAGCGGAAGAACACTGTTCAGAATGGAGCCACTCGACTCGTTTATAAACATCGTCGGTATCTTTATCCATCTATCCATAGTACACATGAAAACAGACATCGTTGTTAGCTTCATGTTTCAAACAAAACACCTGTTCTTGATTGATTGTATGTCTGTAACACATCTTTGTCCCCAAAAACGGAAACTAATTTTCCCCTCGAACTTGACACGATTTAAGACTATTCCATAACTTTACCCCTAACACAGAAACTTTGTCACATTTACTTTGGGAAATTTCAATAAATTGAGTTAAGTTCTTCCATAATTAACCAAAACAACATAATAATTTTTTTTTTCATATCAAAGAATCTTTTCATTCATACTTGCCAAGTTACATAAATTAATTTAGATGATTAGCACCCGCAGAAAACCACACTCAGATCTATATTGAACCCAAGAATATCATAACAATTTGTTAACTAAAACAATTAGATCAAACCTAATTATGAACACAACACACTATTCAACATAATCTCTTGAATGGTTTAACTCAATCCATAAGTTTATAACAAGTATAAACAAGCATGATAAACCTGAATCTAATGATACCCACGTTAAGAAGCAAAGATTAACATATGGGTATCGATGTTTTGCATCAAATTCAAACCTTATAATCATTTTGATGAGCACAAACAACACATAACACGATGATGAAGAATGCAAGAAACAAAGACATAAAACAGTGGTTTATGATCAACAAACTCAGAATAATTCACCTTTGAAGATGCAACTGAACAAGTTGTTGTTGCAGGTTCCTGAGATTGCAGAAAGAGGAGAGTACCCAAAGCAAAGATTGTGTTGGGGTATTTAAAAATAAAAAGAGACGAGTAATCTGCTTTTATTCGGGTCGATATCGTGTGTTTTGTGGCAGTCACAAGACCAAACACGTTTGACCAACATTTTATAAGCATTCTAATTTGTTATCTTTAAAGTTTGATTAAGAGATGTTGCTTGAACATATATATAAATATTCTAATCCGTCTAAGCCCACAAGCTATTTTTATAACAAATTTAGTTGTATTTGAATGCATGTTTTATTATCCATCTCTATGCTTTATACTAATAAAACCACATATTGATAAATTAACATGTATGGTTTCAAATTGTAAGTGATTTAGAGCGTCGATGGCCTTTTAACAATGGTTACACCTTAATGATGTCACTTTGTTGGACGTTTTAAAAAGTTAATTTCTTAATTTAGTAATTTAGTGTCGTGATCATTTTAATTTCTAAATGTAACCATTCATTTCTCTTTCAAAAAGATCAAATACATTTTTTTACGAGTTAACTTCATTTTTGCTCTATGTTGTTTGTCTATTTTAACACTTTTGTCCCAATAGTTTAAAACGTGTCATTTTCCTCCCTGATGTTACTTTATTTTTCCCAATCAGCTTCTTGACACTAACTCCATCTAAAATATTTATTCACTGTAAGGGTATTTTGGTAACTTCAAGTATAAAACCAAGGGGCTGTTTGGCAACATCTGAACCAATAAGTGCTGAATGAGTAAGAGGTCTGAATAGGTAAGAGGCTCTGAACCAGTAAGTGTTGAACCACTAAAGTGCTGTTTGGTTACACATCTGAATGACTGTGTAAAATGACATTTTTACCCCTCTCAACAAAACTAAATACCTAATTGATTATAAAAACCAAAGTTGCTCTCTCTCTCTCTTCACAAACTCTCTGCTTCTCTATCTAAAAAGCTCTCTGCTTCTCTCTCTAAAAGCACAAACTCAGGCAGTGATGTCGATGATGATAATGACCGATGATGATGATGATGATAGCGATGGTTGACGGCGAAAGTGGTGGTGTCGGACAGCGGGTTCGAAGCAGGAAGAAGAGAGAGAGAGAGATAGATCGGGAAGAGAGAATGCGGCATCGATGTTTTTCCGGCAACCCAAAGACGTCGCCGGCGGCTGAGCTTGTTGTTTTCGTGCTAGATGCAGGTGTACAAGGGCTCCGGTGGGATGCAAACGGCACAGTGGCGGAGCCACAGGAGTGAACGGCTGCTCCGACAAACCTCCGACAGGCTCCGGTAAGTGTCATTTCTCTTCAGTTTCGGGTAACTTGTTGGTTTTATACAGTGCTGATTTTTTTGGGATCTTGGTATTTGTTGTGGTGACAACAAGAAGGTCGCCGGCGGGTTTAAGGGTGCGGCGTCTGGAGTGGAGAAGGTGCAGCGCCTGCGGCCTGGAATATGATGAAGAAGGAGATGTTTGTGTTTTTTAGGATTGAGGGGTATACAAGTCACAATTGTCATTCAGAGTTTAGTCAGACTCCACCCCATGTATGACTCGGTCAGACACAAATAAGAGGCTGGGTAAGTTTTAAGAGGGGTGAAACAAACAATCTGAAATCTGACTCAATCAGACATGGGGTATTAAGAGGCTATTAAGATGCAAACAAACAGGGCCCAAGGGTGTTTTGGTAAAATTACAAATAAAGATTATATATATATATATATATATAGGATTAGGTTCAAGAGTGAACACTAGTGTAGCTTGCGAACTGAGTGAACTAATCCTGGCTATACACGTGTGTAGATCAATGGCCAGGATTTGAAGTTGAAATACACTAGTGTATTTTACGATTTGATGATGAGATCCTGGCCATACACGTGTGTAGATCAATGGTCAGGATTTGTTCACTCAGTTCGCAAATACACTAGTGTTCACTCTAGAACCCCACCCTAATATATATATATATATATATATATATATATATATATATATAACAAAACACATAAACTATCTGGACTATCTTTTCTCTCTCTATACCCTATCTCTTTTCCATCACCAAGAGCCACCACCACAACCACCAAGCGCCACTACCTCACCACCACCTTCTCACCACTAGATTCGATACTACCGCCACCCAACCACCACCGTGCACGGCCCCCACCCAACCACCACCTTGCACCAGCTCCACCGAAGGTGGGTTAGTATCACGCTTCTTGTAGTTCGAACCCTTATTGTTGCTGCGGGTTGCTTGGTTCAGATTTGAATGTTTCCTCTTCTTGTCACCAGACGACTCAGCATACGTCTCGGTCTTTTCAGTTGGGTTCAATGATAACTTCTTCATACGAACACAATCTTCAGTAAGGCTGACAGCCAGAGTTACAGCCTCGGTGATTGTTTGAGGTTTGGCCGAAGTTACCATGCCGCGAAATTCTGAGGCCAATCCCCAAATGTAACGTTCAACGCGCTTAAATGCAGGTGTCACCATGTAAGGGATCACCCTAGACAAATCGTGGAACCTTCGAGTGTAACCAGTGATATCAGCACCTTCCATGGTCAGATGCCAGAACTCAGTCTCCAACCTTTGGAGTTCAGCACGTGAGCAATACTTTTCTCTCATACGTTCCTTTAGCTCATCCCAAGTCAGGCCATAAGCGGCATCATCACCCAGGGTTTGGACTTGCAAGTTCCACCAAGTCAGAGCTTCATCAACAAACAACCCAGTAGCAAAAGTGACTTGCTGATCCGCGGTACACTTGCTCATACGGATAGTAGCCTCAGTCTTCTCCGTCCAGCGTACAAACACCACTGCACCTCCAGTGCCATCGTAGTACAGCGGTTTGCAGTCGAGGAACTGCTTGAAAGTGCAGCCTGGAATTGATTCAACCAATTCACACGTGAGCAATCGAAGAAATAATGAAACAAGGACCGTTCATAAATTTCTCCATGTTTAGCAAATCGTCTTAAGGTTACCTTGAGCTGCATTTCCTCCAGACGAATCTCCATTCCCATTACGTCTTGCATTGCTTGGTCCTCCACTGTCTTCGGTGCGGTTCGCCTCGTATTAGGCGATAGCTGCGGAGATCCTTTCCTCCAGTAGGGCGTTCAGTTCTTCAGCAGTCCTCGGTAGGAGAGGAGGAGGGGGTTGATCATCATTGCGAGTATTCACAACTTTCCTGGGTGCCATGGTCTATCAGAACACAACACAGCAGGGTTAGATGTTTGTTTGATATCGTCTTACAAGACAGTAGTAGTATATATATACAGGCATATACCACATAAGTGACATCAAACAATTATTACTCCAACAGAGTACTTAGTAGTCTGGGGGAGGGGTGTTCATGTTTGACCTTTTCTTGCACTGGGGGAATCTATACGTGACAAGACTTGTTGTGGTTTCTGTGCACTGAATTCCATAATTATGTATGCATCCATAATTACGTAACTCCTTGCACAGTCCGCACAGTTCGTTTCATCCTCGTATCTCTTCCTTCAGATAGGCCATTATTTTCAGGTAAAGTCACGAATACCTGAGATAATCTATTTCTAGTATATGTTAGTATCACATATAATCGCAAGTAATTCTTAATCACAGATAAGTGCTATTCCAGTGCACCCTAAGTCTCGTAGTATCGTTTTTTGACTCTTTTGTAAACAGTTTCAGGTAGTGGATGCCGCGGAAAGTTTTATGCAATGAAAACTTTTGAAAAATTGTTTTTGTGAAAGGATCCTAGAGATTGTAGTCTAGACTCGAGAAGGAATCCTGGTTCACTACAATCGCAACTCTTATACCAATCTGTCACACCCCTTTCTGCGGCGGAAGCACGAGGTGTGATCATGAAAGGTTTTCATTGCATACGATTGGTAGACATACTACATGCTCGTAAAATAACTTCAAATGCCAAACATTACATAACTGAAAACGTAGTTTAAGTGTTTACATCACAAGACAGCATATTGTCTGAAAAGATTACAACTTTATTCAAAGACAAACATAACAACATCCAAGAGCATGAGTAAGACTGCGCGCACATCCACTTTAGTTACCTGAAATACATGTGAGTTTTTGGAAAAACGTCAACATAATGTTGGTGTGAATTCATGTAGTGATTTTATTGAATGTTTAAACACTTGAATGAAAACATGGTATGTAACTTGTAGAATGTAACTTGTAAAACGTATCTGTAACTGAGTACTATGAATGTTTGAATGTATCATGTAGAATGTATCTGTAACTGAATACTATGAATGTTTGAGATCGCTAGTGGTTTGCAAGGCCACTAACATGTGTCACGACATAGGAAGCCACCAAACCTAGGCATTTTTGTCGACTTTGACTGAGACACAGAAGCACTCATTGGTAGAAGTAGGCCAAGAGTGGGGTTGCCTGAAACCCATTAGATCTAACCTTTTGTTCCGCGGTCTGAATGTATACGTTGATTAATGGTGCTTATGGTACCCTATTCGGGACATGATCTAGAATGTTTCACTTGAATGTTTTTGTACTCCATCTTATCATTTGTAAACATTGTAACATTTGTAACATGTATTTCACCCCCGAAGTTATAAAACCAAAAACAGTTAAAGAAAAGGGGGAACATGAACTCATAACTTTGCGTTCCTGCGTCGTAAGCTTCACCGGATTTGCTTATCTAGCGTCGTGACCTAAACGTGTTTTATTATCGTTAGTCAGTAGACTTGTATCGCACAAGTACAAGTCACTATCTTTTGTATATGTGTTCTTGTGTTAAAAATAATTTATATTTTTAACTATGTGTCTTACTTATATTATTTTCTCAAAAATAAATATAAGTATCTTGTATTTTACACCCGAATTATGTATTCTGTCCAAATCTTCATTCATGTTCATAACTTGTCCAAGTTATTTATGCTATCAAGTAACATATTTTTATAAATATATTTTGCTTGTATTTGTCTAATCATGTTGTATGTGCTTTTTGTATCTTCACTCCTTATGAGTATTTAGTGTATTTTCAAGTCTTAATACACTATTACATGTAATACATACTACATACACTTAGCACAAAATTTGGTGATCAATAAATATATATATTTTTCTCAAAAATATACATACTTCATATCAATTTTAATCTTGAAGAAATCATCATTTCTTAACACAAAAATTAGGGAAACCTTGGTAAATGTTTTTGGATACATTTTTAGGGAATAAGTTTCTCAAAACTTATATTTTTCTAAGTGTCAAAATTTATAGAAATTTTGACAGAGTTTCCCCTAAAAATGGAGGTTTCCCATGTTTTCAAAACATGTGTTTATTTTCTTTTAATTCATCATCGAACATCAACAACTTATTCCACACTTATCAAGTGCCAAAATCAAGTAAATCACACTACATCATGAACTTGAAGTTTTGTAAAAACTTGTAGTAACTTACCATGTTATTTAGTAGGTTTAGTTACCCTTAAAAACATGATTGTTTGTTTGTAAATCTCATTCTTGAAGGATTTAGTCATTTACAACTTGTAAACATATTTCACGAAAATATTTATTTATAACATCTTCTTGTTTCTCTAGTGTTTTTACACTTATTTCATCACCAAAAATAATGTAAGTTAGTAAAATCATGACCTTTATTTTTGAACTTCGTTTTCTTGGAAAATCATTAATAAATCTTGGATTTATAAGTTTACTAGCTTACTTCGTTTATTATTTTCCAAGAAATCATTTATTCATCAAGTTCATGTTTATACATGAGGATGATATTCTTGTGTAAACACATAATCATCCTCTAACTTGTTAGTTCATGTGTTTAATCACAATCTAACAAGCTTCATGTATTGATCAACATCAATATTTCTAGTAATCAACAAGCAAACATTATACATATACTAAACAACATCATTTCATCAAGATATCATCATATGCAAGCTTTATGTTTCAAGATTCAAGTTCATGTCTTTTAGTGTTCTAGTTATTTCAACATAATATATCTTTTATCCACTAAAAATATGAAGTAACAAGGGTATTCAAGAATCTTACAACTAGCTTAAAGCTAGGGAAGAATGATGATGAAGATTGAGTGGATAAAAGCAAACGGAAGAGGTTCTTCAAGTTCCGTGAGCACCGAGCTTCGTTAGTGACCTTCTAGCACCTTGTATCACACTTGGAATGGATGAAGGAGATCGAAAATAATGGTGGTGTGGAGGGGCTTGTTTGGCCGTAGCTTATGTGAGGGAGAGAGGAGAGTTGTGTAGGGTGTTAATGTGAAGAAGATGAGATGATGTTCTTATATATATGCCATATCTTCATAAGATCTTCACAATCTAAATAAATCTTACACAATCCAAGTAATATATTATCGAGATTTAGGAAGATTATCAAAGATCTTGGTGGGGCCACTATATGGGCCGATTACTTGCATATGGGGGGGGGGGGGTAAATTGTAATTTAGAATGATAAGGTAGGTTACTAGTGGAAGTTAAATGTAAAAGTCTTGTATTTATGTGTATCATGCTTTATGTAATATGTTAGTGTGCTCGGGAATCATAAGTAGCTCAGGAATATTAAAATAATGCTTCTAGTAATATTTTTATGTTCCGGGTAATGTCCGGTTGTTAGGTTAAATACCGGTTCGTTAAAGTGCTAAATTGCACCGTTTAGTGTCCTTTTGTAACCCTTTTGTGACGCTTTTAATTCCCGACGCTTAGAGAAGTATTTCGGATAATAAAATATAAATTCTGCATGTTATATCAATGTTAAAATGCTGAATTATGGCTGATTATAGCTGAATTTAATAAAATCCTGCACTTAAAGTGCGTTTCGGGTGCTTTTTAGTGCGTATTTTAGTTTCCGGAATGTCTATATGTTAACCCTTGTATGCACTCTTGGGTTTTAATGTATTCTTGACGTTGAACCTACATCTAGGCTCCAATTTTATTGTTTGACTGTTTTCTGCAGACTTGACGATATAATGTGTCTTACCGGTGAGTTTACTAGTATTTATGACGCAACGCTATTCATTAATGCATAAAACAATATTTTATAGTATAAAACGTGCATGAATTCACTTGTATAGTATGTAATCAGACAATGTTGACATTTAAGCACATAATTGCAGTCATTAAATAATAATTAAAGTGTACGAAAATTACCGGTTTGGTGCCAGTTGTCACAGTCGTCATCCTCTACAACCCACAATCTGAAATCAGAAGCCCTAATTATGTCTTCGTCCTTTATAACCATAGGTTGACACCAGAATTGAAGCCCTACAGTGGTCTCTACGGCGGTGATTCTGTGAAAACGATGGTGGTGAGATCTGAAACACTCACTCACTGGCGAGATGTGAAATGGGTGGTGATGGAGATGACAGTGGGGGTTAAGGGGCGGTGATGGAGGTGATGGTAAGTGTTTAGGGGCGGTGATGAAGGTGTTGGTATGATTCACGAGTGAATGGGTAAAGAGGTAAAGGGGAGGGGTAAAGGGGTGGTGGCGTGCAAGGTGGGTGGTGGTGGCAAGATCTCCCTAGAAATCACAGCCAATTTCTGTGTTTTCTCTAACTCACAATTTCGAATGCTCTCTCAATTGTTCAAGACGTCTGAACTGGCTAACCTAATTCCTAAGGCATAAGGCTGTTTATATAGTACAGCTAAGCCTACACGAATTGGGCTTTGCCCATATTACAATTATTACATAATTTGGGCCTAACGGACTTAAAATAAACTCGGACTGATTAGTCTCTTACAGACTCTTTTTCCTTTAAGTCTTCATGATCCAATCCTGTTAATATCCCGTATGAATCGTCACAAAACTGATAATCTACCAAGGGTGCGGAATCCCCTTGATAAATCGGTTAAACAGAAACAAGAAACACGAAGCACTTCACAAACTAATCTTCTGTGATTATCCAACAAAACGTTTACAATCACTCAAGATCTCCCCAGAACTCACAGCCAAATTTTGTGTTCTCTCCAACTCACAATTTCAAATGCTCTCTCAATTGTTCAAGACGTCTAAACTGGCTAACCTGATTCCTAAGGCTTAAGGTTGTTTATATAATACAACTAAGCCTACACGAATTAGGCTTTGCCCATATTACAATTATTACATAATTTGGGCCTAACATACTTAAAACAAACTTGGACTCATTGGTCTCTTGCAGACTCGTTTTTCCTTTAAGTCTTCATGATCCAATCCTGTTAATATCCAAAGACCAAGCCAAAGCTGTTGTCACATAACAGGCACCAACAAATTCCCCCTTGACAATAGCTCGCAAAGGTAACTTTAGAATTCAGAATCTCACAGTCTTTGGTCTTTGGATAGCGTCAGCTTCAACACGAATTCTGTCAGCAACAATGTAGGATCGTTTTTGGACCCGAACGAGTCGATCAGAAAAGTTTAACTCGACACGAAAGGCGGAAACAGACGTGTAGAGGTCAATTCAGCAAGATTTACTCATTAAACCGTTGTATGATTGATTTCGTAACGTTTTACAACCTGACAACACTTCGGCAGCACTTCGTTGCACAAGCTGGAAAGTTACAAATGAAATGAACATGTGAGGTATATATAGGGAGGACCCTTCCATTTGAAAGTGGCATGACATGCTTCAAACGGACAGGCCATCTTCAAACAGACAGGCCATCTTCAAACGGACAGGTCATCTTCAAACTTTATGGCACTCCTCAAACTTTTGGCACTCCTCAAACTTTTGGCACTCCTCAAACTTTTGTCCAAGACTCGATATAAGACGAAGACGACAGATGTGTGCACTAACAGACTCCCCCTCAGATGTTGACGAGTCTTAAGTGTCGAGTCTTCGCATCTTCAGTCTTTATCAGTCCTCTCGAACTCTTTGAAGTGTCTGACGTTGTAAGAATCCTCAAATCTTCTCTCTTCTCTTTTTATCATCAACAGACTTCCCACGAACAATCTCTACTCAGATGTCTTCAGACTCCCCCTTTCGATATGCTGGGATCGCAGTCTGGCATGTTGAAATCACATAGTCCTCAGGTATCGGAACCCGGCACTCTATCTTCAGGTTCAAGATCGAAACCTGGCTACACCTGCACATTCTTAACCCAGAAGTAAATTTCACAAATTTAACATTTGACAAATTTATCAATCCAGATTCTCTCTCAAATTAAACCAGAATGATTTATCAATGATAAATTCTGATGAACCATTTGCAAAAATTAATCATTTTTCTTTTCAAAACACATTCTCCCAAACCATTTGTTCATCATGTCTAGCACTTGGAATTTTGAAAATCAGCTCTCCAACATCAGTTGTCGAAAATCTTTTTGGATTTTTCAAAAAATATGCTAAAACACACTAAAATCTTTTTGGATTTTTTTTAAATGAAATGAAATGCAGTAAAGAAATATTTACAGACATTATATTTTGTGAGTTTGTGCAAGAGGATCATATCAGTTTTTAACAAGTCACAAGTACCGTTGAGCTTAGTTACACATTAAGAATTAAACAATTCACTTAGATTGCCGATATACAGATCCACTTAAATTCTCACACAAATTTCAACTGATTCAGGATATGAGTTAGGTGTATTAAGAACTTAAACTCATTCATGTGTCCCACCTCTTGAATATACTCCCGTATCCAGATCCCAATATTCAGTCTTACAGGTGAGTATACCACAGATGATATCTGTAAAAGGGTTAAATTGCGAGGGCCGTGAGAGCTCAGGTCGATACTTCCGTATACGCAGAGAGATGACGGCTTCGTCTTTTGGTGGGTCCCCTTTAGAGGATCTTTTTTACAACAGCATTGATTAGCAATTTTATTGTCTCATCATTTTATGCTGAGGGCGGCGCTATATTTCAAGCAAGCGTAAAGTATTCTCCGGGGACTAGGCCATTGCTTCCGCAAAATCAGAAGTCCCGGGATAATACCCCAGATATCACTGAGCATAAAGACCTAGTATCTCAGAAAGAGGGACCTTTCAAACGAGATTTCAGGGGTTACCTATATATCCAAGTAGTGTTCCCCACGAAATAAGCAAGTTTGAATTTAAGTTTATATCCCGAAAAAGCTTACTAAGTGTGTAAAAACCTATCGGCATATCATCAGTGAGACCGTTTAACGCTATTTAAACAATACAATTCTTTAGCATACTGTAACTGTCTACTAATGTACTATCATTTCCTCTTCTTTGACACAAAAACTCATTTTTGATTTTATCATGTTTTTGCCTTTTTCAAATTTTCTAATGTTTTTGGATTTTCTGAAATTCTGAAATTTTCTACTCCCCCTAAAATGCAAACACATTAAAGGAAATTTGAAAACAAACTATACAAGTAAATGACAACTGATATCGAATCACTTCACTTCGCCATCCACTTGGCATAAACAATCAGAACTCCCCCTTTCAACAAACTATTTTCTCATTATGATTTCAAAACACTTAAGTTTGTTTTAACCAAAATGATTTTTCCGGAAAATAAGTTTTGTTGGGGTTACCATTTATAGGTTAAGGGTTCATCACATCGTTTATTCAATCACATATATGAGGATTATATCAAGTTCAAACTAATGACCTTGACGAATCACTTGGAAGATCCAACCTCTTACCACTTGTAAAAATATCCAAAACATATAACCACATGTAGGAATAAAACACCTACACAAACCATTTTACCAATCAAGATGCCGATTCCTGCTTCGCACTTACTAACCTGGAAGCTCCGGCAAGTCACACTTAACCTGTAAAAATTTAACCATTATAAAATTCATTTACAAAAACAAACTTTATCGAGAATGATGCCGATTCCTGCTCCACGATTACAAACTTGGGAGCTCCGACAAGTCAGGTTTTTCAAGCAAAGAAAATGTCCACCCAAGCCTGACCAGCCTTGGGTGATTTCAACTCATCTTTAGGCGGGGTGTAAGTTGCTTTCTTTGTAGCGTAAAAATCTTTTACCCCTTTAACCTTCCCATCGACCATCTTTCCAAAAATCTTCTTTACATTCCCATTAAAAGCTCTCTCAATATCAAATTCATTCGTATCAGAATAAAATTGATTCGAAATCTCAACTTTCCCAATCTTTTGTTTAAAATTTTCAGTCCTCAATGGTGGAAAATTCTCATCATCCATTGGAGGAACTGAGTTTTCATCATTTTTAACAACTTGTGGCTCTTCTGACTTTGTGGAATCAGATTCATCGCCAGATTTTACATCTGATTTCTTAACAACCCAAGCTTGGTTGTCAAGATTTCCCTTTTTCTTGTAAAATCTTTTGGAACACTCACCAACTTCATATGTAGAGTTTTTAAACACTTTAAACCTTTCAGTTGGTGGTTCGGTTTTATCAACAACTACTTCTTTGAGTTTTTCTGAAACTCCCTGTTTTGTATTAGATGCTTTGGGGCAATTCCAAGCGATGTGTCCAACTTCCTGACACCTATAACAGGTTCTAGTCTCTCTTCTCTGATGAGCTTCACTATTCTTTTTCTCAGCAAGAAATTCTTGATTTGTTTGTCTCCAAAATGAGCTCTTCTTCTCTTCCTCAGCAGATGGTCCTGAAACAAATTTTGTATTTTTAGAAATTTTCTCATTTTTGTAATTTTTTGGTGGAATAAAACCTAATCCTTTCTTTTTGTAGCTACCATTATGGTTTGGTTTCTTTTGAAAACCAGAACCAGAATTGTAACTCTTTTTCTTGTTTAAACGTTGTTGAACTCTTGAAATGTATTTTTTAGGTTTTCCAGTAAGATTTAAATCTTTTATTTCAGAAATATTAATTTCTGTCATTTTGAAAACCTTTTTGATCATGTCAAAACAAACACTTCTTATTAGAAACTCTTTATCAAAATATAATTTGTCAGAATCACTCAAAGTATAGGCAACTTCAAATGTTTCGTCATTCAAATTAGATTTTGACAACAAAAATTCTTTACTATAAACCCGTTTTCCCGACGATTTTGAACTTTTTCCAGACGAACTCGAACTCCCGACCGACAAACACGAACTTTCGGACTCGGACTCGGACTTTGACTCTGACTCCTCATCCTTTTCCAACACCTGATCGACCATTCTTTTTATTAATTCGGACTCATGATCTGTGTTGGACGCTGTGAACGTGACGTCAATGTTGTCTGGTAATACATCGGTTAATTCGGACTCTAACTTTAGATTAACTGCCTTTTGGACTTGTTCCTCATTCAGTTTTCTAGGCGAATACCCTTCCCAAATTGGAGGCGGACACTTATTATAACAGACACTCTGTTTCTTACCAGTATCCGTTTTCTTCCTTGACTTCTTGTCTTCGCCTTTAAACGCCTCAAAACCTGCAACAGTAGGATAAATTCTATCAATTATGTAATCACAACTTGTATAACTTCTTAATAATCTTCTGATTCTTTCATTTTCAACTTTTTCACCATCCAACTCTTGCTTCCATTTAGCACATTCTTCGATGTAAAAATTTATCTCTTTCTGCTTCGACATCATTGTTGCATTCAACATCTTCAAAGCAGCTTCTCTTTCTGAATTAGTTTTCTACAAACTATTCACTGTTCTATTTAATACATCATATGATTCTTTCAAATTTTTCACATCAAACAACAACTTTTCTTTCATCTTCTCTGATTCACTAAAACTCTCGTCCTTTTCCTCACATTGTTTGCAAGATACTGAACATGTAGGACATGGTTTTGTGACTTCAACAATCTTTTCTACCTCCACAATCTTCTCAACTTCAACTACCTTTTTCCACTTCCACTATCTTCTCAATCACTTTGACTTCCTTCAATTCTTTTGCAGCTTTTCTCTCTTTGAGTTTCTTCAATTTATCTGCAAAATAAAATTCAAATATGTCAGAAGATAAATGTGTTTTTCCAAGGTTTATCTGTTCAAGCTCTTCATCATCACTGTTATCTGTTGAACTGTTTTCAGATGAAACAGATTCTTCATCTTTCTCTTCATCATCAGATAATACAGCCATCCATTCTTTTATCAACTCTGGCTTTTGAACAATCTGAGCAATAAAAGCTTTAACATTAGGATCAGCTGGAATGTACTTGTCCCAGTTAAAACCTTCAGCCACTTTCTCATCATCTTGATCAATAATGCCATAGTAAGCCTTCTTGTTTGCATCTTCGATCATTTTCCCATGTGCAGTTTGTGAATCTTTTTGTTGATGTGGTAGATGAGTGATTTGTTGATATATGGACTTCTTATAATAATCATCTTTTCCAAAAGGATCCTTTACTCCTCTTGGTTCCTGATTCTTGCACTCTCTTTTAAAATGGCCTTTCTCCCTGCAACGAAAACAGACAACTTTAGATTTATCAAAACCTAAATTAGAAAGATTTGCATCCAAGAAATCACTTCTTCCTGTAATCATTCTAAATTTTTCTGCTCTCCTCAAAACACTAGCTAATGCCCATTTAATGTCCATCAGTTCCAACTCTTCTGCATCGATCTGGTCATAATCTTCCTTTGTGAGCATCGGATTACCAATTTTTCCGGCAATCAACCCATCATAAGATTCTAATGCAGTGACCAGTAATCCCATATGACTTTTCACAACTTCTTCAGAATAATTTTGTCCATTTTGAAGATGTAAAGCCACATTACACTGAATCAGATGCCCATTTCCAATAGATGCACTTTGAACACTTGGAGAATTCACATTTGAAAATCCACTAGTATTGATTGAGCTTTGACTGCTTGTTCCGGATGAATTTCCTGCACTAAATGCTGTTTGGATTTTTGGACTCACTTCAACTGTCTGAACATTTCCTTTATAATACAGTTTGATATCTTGCTGATTACTTGAACTGTTCATTCTGGCAATTTTCTGCTGTTCAAGATCCTGTGCCTCCAGCTTTTCAATAGACTGAGCAATTGATAATCTGCTAAACTGTCCAGAATTTTTCAGAATCATCAGATATGTACCCCATTCCTTTTGTGGTAATGCATCAGCAAGCTTTTCTACCCATTCTGCTGGAGTTTTTGTAATCTTCAACTGTGACATGGTGCGTACAAGATGACAATATCTCTCAATGAGAGTCTTTGTTGTCTCACCAGGCATACAAGTAAACAATTCAAACTCTTTTTTTAACAAAGCTGCTTTACTCTGTAGCATTTCTATACTTCCTTCAAATTTCTTTTTAAGAGCTTCCCAGATAGAATAAGCACTGTCATCATGTTGAAGCAACACAAATATATCCTCTTTAACAGCTTGTTGTAATAAATTGATCATCATTTTCTCTCCTTTATAACTTTCTCTCTCTTGCTCTGTGAATTCCGAAATGATTTTACCAACTCCCACTGAGTTTTGTGGCCTCTTATATTCAGTTTCAATGCTTTCCTAAGCTTTTAAATGGTTCGCTTGAACCCAATTCTCGAAACGTTTCTTCCATCCATGATAGTCTTCAATTCCCATAAGTTTCGGGGGTTTTTCCATTGTTCCGGTTTCATTATCCATGTTCATGTTCTTAGCAATGTCAGCTGGAGTAGTCGGGGTTGAAGCAAATGCGTTGTAGAATTCAGAATCCATGTTTCGGTATCGAAGAATTTCTTAAACAAGCTTTCAAATGAACTGGTTCACCTTGTAAAACACCTGAATTACCTGAAGAACCTGACAAACAAACAAACAAAACACAATCAGTTTAAAAAACTTATCAATTAAGATAATAAGACTGGTACTCGAACTGGTGAATATTCTGTGCGGAATGAAGTTTAAATTGGCAAACCGTGCAAACTGCTATGACCCGGATCAAATTTGAATGACCTGACCCCTTTTTTTTATATGCAAACTGACAGACTTTCAAACGACCTGATGATGCGGATTGAATTTTATGTGGACTGACCCAAACCTTGGGCCGAAGATATATTGAGCTTTAGTATTGATTGGGCTGACAACACTCTAAATGATTTACTGGACCTCAAACTTCAATAACCCAACAATACTATGGGCCGTAAACAATATGAACTAACATGAGCTTCAGCACATTAATTGATTGATAAATGAGCCTGACAACTTTGACTTTCACAACTGATTTATATGAACCGAACACTTTGATTGGACCTCTCTTTTAAATCTTTTTGTACCAACAAAACCACTAAGCCAACAACCTTTAAAAACACACAGTTCAATTCTGATTGGGCCGCTTTCTTACACATGCATTGGGCTGATAAATTTCACCAACCAAATTAATTCATGTGATGATGCTTGACCGACAAACCAAAATCACATGCTATTTCTTGAACTAAGCACTCACATGTGACCGACTGACATCCTCAAATTCAATGTTACACACAACACAATGCACTATCACGTGAAATACTGAACCACTTTCAAACGGAAGTCGTGTTTCAAACAGTACTCTAGCTTCAAACGTAAACCTCAACCAGAATACATTCCTCAAACGGACACAAACCACTATTTCAAACGGAACACATGTTTCAAATGTGAACAGTTTCAAATGGTAGCCAGTTTCAAACGAATGTGACCAATTTCAAACGGAAAGCCAAGCTTCAAACGGTCAATTCAAACGGAACGGTCGATTTCAAACGGAATACCATGTATTTTCTAACGGTCAGTCCAGTTTCAAACGGAAAGTTGCTGCTTCGTTCAAACGGACACCAGTTTTCAAGCCATTTTTACCAGTTTTACTTCGAGTTTTGATCTGATATTCTCAAGGGTTTGTTAAAATACAATTACGCACACATTGTGAAAATTTTAGCCAATTTTATCCGTGAAAACTTGTTCAATTTTGAAAGAAGGTGTAGAAAAACAGAATTAGCGGCTGAATTGGTATGAACTCTTCCTCCTGAGCTCTGATACCACTTGTAGGAATACCTCATCTTCAGTCCAATTAATTAAACGAAAGGCGGAAACAGACGTGTAGAGTTCAATTCAGCTAGATTTCCTCATTAAACTGTTGTATGATTGATTTCGTAACGTTTTACAACCTGACAACACTTCGGCATCACTTCGTTGCACAAGCCGGAAAGTTACAAATGAAATGAACATGTGAGGTATATATAGGGAGGACCCTTCCGTTTGAAAGTGGCATGACATGCTTCAAACGGACAGGCCATCTTCAAACGGACAGGCCATCTTCAAACGGACAGGTCATCTTCAAACTTTATGGCACTCCTCAAACTTTATGGCACTCCTCAAACTTTTGGCACTCCTCAAACTTTTGTCTGAGACTCGATATAAGACGAAGACGACAGATGTGTGCACTAACAAACAAACTCCCCCTAAGCTGATGTATCCAATCACCAAATCTTCCAAGTTTTGAGTTAGCAATCCAAGTAAGTCTGCACAACATCCATTCTGCATTGTAGAAGGAGGATTCTACCAAGCAGCAACAAACTCCTCATCTCATCACAGTAACTTCTCAGCAACATACTGCTTCAATCTGTATACTATGAAACAAACATCTCGAGAAACCATAAGAATTTTTCAACGAAGTTAAATAAATTATTATTATTCAAGAGATGGTTAAACTGTATCACAGATTAAGCATTTCCAATTCATCACCAACACGCAAAACTTTTGTCTAACACACAAGAACCTGCATGATTTAAAATTTTGAACTCACTTTCTAACACCGTCTCCCCCTGTCGGTAACAACTCCTCCAAGAATAACAGTTTTCCGTACATTAAGAATTTTAAAACGAAAAAGACACTATTTTTGTATTTTTTATATTTTCTGAAAGCAAGTAAATAACAAAAAAAAAAACAATAAACACTCTGTTTTTGTGAGAATCACCGGTAAGAAGATCATATCAGCAAAATCAAACTGTTTTCACACTATTAGATAATTCTTTATATAATTTTTCGTGAAAAGCAGTCCAAGACGATTACCAGTATGTTTGTCCACTTAAACAAAATGCATGAACATTTCAAATACCATTACCGTATGATACGTTAAGGTAATATTATACTGAAATACTAGCGTGTCCCACTCCAGGACATACCCCCGCGATCAAGGCATGCACAAAGATTCCTCGTAGTAGGTGAGTATACCGAATTCATCCATTTTGTTTTACAACGATAGATAATTGGTGATCAGGTCAGTACTTCCGTACAGCAAAGAGACTAAAATATCTAACGAGGGCTAAGACAAATACCATTTTTGGTACGAATTATGCATTTTTCACATTTGAATGACTCTCTAGGAGAGCTTCTTCATTTGTGGGTTTTGGCATTATTAGCTCTTTTAAGACATCCTGGTTGTGCCTAGGTCAGCATATATCTGGATGCAGCAGAAGGACAACACTGATACCCCCGGATGAAATAACAGTATAAAGACCCAAAACCTCAGATTTTGGCAATATATCAACGCAAGATTTAAGGTCATTAAACCATACACCACTGATGTGTTCCCCACTCATACTCAGTTCGTTAGGTTTATATCACATTGGTAAGTTGATTATTTCATGCTTTTTGCCTACTGGTATATCATATGATGAAGTTGCTATCACACTTAAGCAATTTAATTTAATTTCAGTGTGACAGACTAACTTGTTGATGTACTATCATTTCTTCTTTTTTCACACAGTGATAACTCATTTTTTATTATCTAATTTTTATATTTTTCATTTTTCAATGTTTTTGGATTTTGTGGTTTTCTATTTTTTTATTTTGGATTTTTAAGAAAACAATAAAATATTTACAAAATTCTTATGAAAAAACAGTTATTCAGGATTCCTCATTCCGTTGAGTTCGACTAAATGTTCAAAGCGAGCTCTATCAAAACCTTTTGTGTAAAGATCAACAAGGTTATCTAGTGTGTCGACTCGATGATGTTCAATTAGTTTCTTTTCAGCACAATCCCGTATAAAATGATGACGAATGTCGATATGTTTAGTTCTACTGTGCTTTACGGGATTATTTGTGATTGATATAGTGGCATTATTGTCTATCATAATAGGAGTACGAGTGAAATCCAAACCGTAATCGCGCATCTACTGTTGTATCTAGAGAACCTAAGAGCAGCAGCTACCGCAGCAATATATTCAGCTTCACACGTAGAGGTAGACACACAAGATTGCTTCTTGCATTGCCAAGACACAATCCTGCCTCCTAAGAACTGACAACCACCTGTGGTAGACTTTCTGTTAGATTTGCATCCTCCAAAGTCTGAGTCAGTGTAAGCAACAAACTTCAAATCACTATCAGCTGGATACTACAACCCAAGTTTGGGTTTCCCCTTTAAGTAACGAAGAATCCGCTTTACTGCTGTAACACCTCGCAAAATCATGTCCAATATAATAAAGACACGTGTCATGGACTTTAAACGTGTAATGAATTGATTCCGAGGGACTAAAATGGTCAAACAATGCAAATATGTAAGTAAAAGGATCCAAAGTGTCAACATGCCAATCTTGTGCCTCTGATTGACCTCACACGACGTTCGTATTCTTTAATGGATAAATTATCGGACGTAGAAAGTCGTTTGTGCTTAAAATTAGAATTTTACAAAGCATAGGGGTTAAAAGTGTCAACATGTTAAAAGTTAACTCTAAGTGACCTTTTAACGATCCCAAAAGCATTAAAGTATTTGTATATTTTGCTCTCAAGAATATTGGATAGTAATCTAGTCGAGTTTCGATGAAAACAAGACTTTTCGGGTGATCTTACAACTAACCGGGAGCTTAACGGAGTTATTATGTGACCCAAGACACTTGTTAGTTAACTATGGGGGTCATAAGTGCAATAAAAGAAAGTTAAATTAACTTAAAATGGACCAGTGACTGAAAATGGAAAGTTTGTAAACTTTTAACCGGAGCAGGCCATTGTCGCGGGCCGCGTAGGCTTTCTTCAACTCTTACGCGGGCCGCGTAAAAGTGCCAGCGACAGAAGAATAGGACAGCTGCATGTTGCAGCCTGTTACACCGCCATTGCATGGCTGAATTCGATACCAGGGACTGAGCAAATGGTTTTTCATGCACTAGGGATACTTGGGAACATTTGGTAACAACATAGGGAAAAATGGATTGATCTTGAAGCATCAAACTTCCTATAAGGGCCTTGTAGTTCTTGTGTCCATTTGCACATTTGAATTTTACTTCAAAACTCATTCTCTGAAGCCTCCTGGAGCTAAAGGAAGCTTTCTTCTGTTCCAAATTCATGCTAAGGACTCTAGTAAGTGTTCTTAGCTTCCTAGTTTAAGTTTTATTAGCTTAATGACCGAAAGTCAAAGTTATCGTAATTAAGCTTTGACTTTGTGATTAATCACAAATGGTCCAACCATTATTCGAATTGAAAGTGGCTATGTGTTGGTAATTATGTAGGTGTTAAACCCTTAAAAGGGCACCTCCTAATTATCACGTTATCTCAGTCTAATGTCGGGTCAAAGTTATGAATAAAAAATTAAAACGGGTCAGTTTTTACAAAATAATTAATAACTAATAATGCAGAAGTTATGGAACAGGTTTTAACACTAAAACAACTTGGTAAATAATATAAGAACATGTTTAGGCATGTTCAACCCGACAATTCTGAGTTTAGGCTCGGTTCGCAACCGAAAGTCGCAAAAATAGACTTTTGCTTTGACTTTCAGTTTTGACCCGATTTAGATTAGTTTAGTTATGCCTTAGGTTTCCTTTGGGACCATATTACATGTTAGTATAACCATCTAGATTATACTATATGGTTCCATAAAAGTCTGAATCATATGCATGTTTCCGTTAAATGCTTAAAATGGACCATTATGCCCTTTTGTCAATAAAACGAGATTTTTTAAAATGTGAGAGGACAAAAACCTTTGTTATTGATATATTAGTATGTCCTAAAAGTTTGACATCAGATTCTGGTCTAAATTAGGAGTTATGCAAGATATCGTAAAATGAAAGCTTTTTATTAATTAAATGACATTTTTGACATAAATCCTATTTAAACCCAATTTTTGGCACCAAACTTTCTACCCACTGTTATATTATAATAATTAGGGGGTTTTGGAAATTTTTGTTGAATTTTAAACTGATCAAAACATGGAGTTCTTGCATGACCTCGGTAATTGACGATAATGCCCTTTTTGCTAATAAAATGAGTTTTACACATCCTTTACATATCAAACCTTTTTCTACTGATTTTATACATTAAATAAATTATTTTAAACAGTAGAGACTAATCAAAATCTCAGATTCCCTTAAACAACCCGAATATCGTCAAATACCGACTTTTATGCGATTTAGGCGCATAGTATGGTTTAAAACCATATCTAGCACCTAAAACTTGTTACCTATTGATGTTAAAAATAAATTTTTATATTTAACAATAGGTATAAGTCTTGAACTCAGATTTCCAAATTTAACCCTTAAAGCTTATGTGAAATGACCAAATTGCCCCTACGGTGCATAGTTTGGCCATAAATGATAAAAATTCACATATGTATGATATCTTACTGATGTAACTTATTAAAATAAATATGTTTACTGTTTGTTTTAGACCAGAACCTCAGATTACTATTTAACCTCTTTTATAAACTTTAAAATGACCAAAATACCCTTACGGGACTTAAATTGGTTTTAAATTCGTTTTGGGTATAATGGAAGATATCCCACCGATATCATATCATATTTAAAGCATATTAACTTATGGTACTTGTACATAACTCATTTGGTTACCCGTTATGCGTATAATTGTTCGGTAAAGGTTTATGTAACTAGTTTGCATAAATTAACCGAAACGGGTCAAACCTTACCATTTTCACTTCAAAATCCAGAATGTATTTAGTTTACCCATTTTATACAAGTCCTCATACTTGTTGGGTCTAAATCACATTCTAATCCGGTCTTCGCTTAATCTTGCATTTTGAACTGTATACCTTTCTTTAAAACTAACAGGTCTAAGTTATAACTTAAATAAGACCCGTTAGGAATCTAATAGGTTATTAAAACCTTCGTTCTAGATTAGGAGCCCGGTAAAAGCTACAGTACTTGCTGATTTGATATACGGCTGAGATTAAATTTATATTTTAGCTCAGGTAAATACTTTTAACTTATTTTTTCCGTTATATGGGCTTGGGATACGGTATTATAATAATACCGCTTGGTCGGGTATTGAATGTATAATCGATTATTGGTTAAGCTATTGAAATAACCCGTTTTTATCTGTCTTGTTTGATGCAATGCCTTTGGGGGGTTAATGACCATGTCCTGGATGACCTCAGCTCATTTATTAGAAATGGCCACGGCTTAAGCACGGGGTGTAGGCATACACCTGACAGTTTATAAACGATATCTCACTCTCTTGTGGGCTTATACTTGTGGTGTGTCTATTAATCTAATTCGGCTCTTCTAACCGGGTCCCGAATGGACGACAAACATGTAAAACTGTATACAAGATTATTTAAATAATTGTCCAAGTTATAAAAGAATATTTGTGCCTTGTGCATTTAAATCAATTTTATAAACACTGTTAAAAAAGAGTCAGTTAATATTATTTACCAGTGTAAACTGACGTATTTTCCAAAAAGGTTAAGTGCAAGTACTACGCGTAATGGGCTGGGAGCTCCTGGGTGTTAAATAAAGAGTCTTGCAAGCTTTTGACACTTTAAGTCTGTTGAACAATATTTCTTTTTGTTTAGATCTGCCTGTGGATCCATTTTACAACCGTTGTGTAATATTTATTATACTTTCGAATCGGTTTGTATTATTATTACTTTAGACTTCCGCTGTGCATTGAACTATGATTATTTGACTATGATGATATCAACTACGTCACGATACTCCCCACCGGTAATACGTGGAAATATCGGGGTGTAACAGGTTGGTATCAGAGCCAACATTGAGTGAATTAAACACTAGCCTTTTGTGTTTAATCTCAATGACACAGTTGCACATTCCTTGACTTCCGAGTCTAGGCAAATGACTTTGGACTAATCCTAATCTTAATTGTTTTTCTTTTTGCTTGTTTCTTTTGTTTGTTTTGATAGGAACAATACAAAATGTCGCCATGTGTAAGAGGAAGAGGTGGAAGAGGAAAGGCCCCAGTGTTAACAAGAAATGATCACGAAGCTGGGCCATCTCACAGGCGCACACCGTCTGAATCAATCGGATCGAGTCCTCACGAGGACTAGAGGACCTACCTTGAGCCTGCGAGACGTTCTGTCTCACTTAGCTCCTCACCATCATATCACGATTCATTCGGGCTCTACCAAGACAACGAGTCCGACCACTCGCACCACTCCTTCATCCCGTTGCAGCGTTCGGGTTCTCACCGTGCCTTCCATGACCCGACCCCATACTTTCAGAGCCGGTTCAATCCGGTGAACCAGGTGCAAGAACCAGAGGGTCCAAACCCTTTGGGACCAGTTGATCACAATCCTGAGATGCAGGATATGGAGATGGATGATGACCCTGATCCCGAGATGCCACCTAGTGGGACGCCGACGCATCCCATCGAGATTTCTGACAGATCATCTTTTCATGGTTCGCCATACAACTAGGAGTACACTCCCCCTTTCAACCCACAACATCAACAGCAGCAGGATCCCTCTGAGGATTCACGTTTCCAGACGGTCACGCCACCGCCACAGCCAGAACAGCAACCGCCTCCAGAACCATCGAGGCGAAGAAGATCAGGTGCACGGATGTCCGTGCGAGGGGGTTTCCACTTCAGCACCCCCCCAACACTCAAGCAACAGCCACTACTCGCCATTGTACGAAGACCCGCAAATGGGTGGGCCTTCAAACCCAATTTCTGAAGTTGACTCTCCGCCAGTCGCACCACCACCACCACACATAGGTTATGATAACCCAATTCCTTCTTACGCCGGTGCAGCGGCGTATAAACCATTTGAGCAGCCAGCTTACTCGGGTTACAACTACTACAACGCCCCTAATGTTGACCCGTACGTTGAGGCGGCGAACTACAACGCTCTTCACCCTGAAGGGCCCTTTCAAGCTGCGTATCCAACTGGATACCCAGCATATGGGTATCAATACCCGCCACCTCCTCAACCTCAGTCGCAGCAGCAGCCGCAGCCGCAGCCGCCACAGATCCAACCACCGCAGTAGCAGGAAATCCTTCAGAGGTTGATCCAGGTGGAACGAGAGGTACATGAGGAGCGTAGAAACCGCCGAGGTCTACTTAAGGGTTTGGTAGACTTAATAAAGGGGAAGAAGAAAAGGGATTATTGAAATTCCTTAATTTATTTGTTTTGTAATTTTAAATTTCAATCAAGTCCCTACGTGGACATTTTTATGTATTAGGTCCCTGCGAGGACTAGTATTTCTTATTTTAGTCCCTGTGTGGACAATGTTATTTCTTTCAAGTCCTGTTTATGGAAATTATGTACTTCTTTCAATATTAATGGAATGTTTTAATTTAAAATTTCATTTGTCATTATATGTATGAATATATTATATAAAATAAATTAAAATATCATTCCATTTTATAATTAATCTGCCAAATAAATATTGAAAAGAAATCTTAAAGGTATAACCTAGCCCATATGTCATTTTAGACATGGCCCTGATGGTAAAACTTTTTTTTAAGATTCAAATCCCTGTGAACATCTGAAAACATGTTAGCACTCCTGGCAAAATGTGATTCGATAAAATCACACTTGTCATCCTTATATTGGATTCTTCCAATTCCTTATTCTTACATAACTTAAACATCCACTAGTGATGAAGTGCCTACGGGCCATATTCATTGTCTAATAAGACCAAAAGACAGTTGTAGTCTACGACTCCCTGTCAAGAAAAGGTAATGAACTATGTTCAAACCTTAATGCCTCGATCTTATAAGATCATGGCTTATAAATTAAAATTGTCCTTGTGACTAGGCCTTTTGTATGCCACCCTATTATCCATAATAGTTTATAACTGGGATAAATTGTAATAAACATTTAAATAAATTGAACAACCAATATGGTTTATAGATACCATGGTTAATGAATCGTCAAAAATGACAAATTCTATTATAGACTTCTGAATAAATCATTGTCATCAATTTTATGTAGCAATCAAACTAAATGGCTGAATCAGAAGAGGTTAACAGTCACCTGAGGGAGAATAATGATACCACCAGAATTAATGTAGCTGGTGCAGATCTGCAAGCCATGATTAATAATGCTGTCACTCGAGCCATGGACAGGCAGTTCAAAGAATCAAGTGGTACACGTAGCAGGACTCAATCAATACCTCACACAAAACCACCTTCCAAGACTCACGTATATCATAAGGACGAATCTCATCATTCATCAAATCAGAGGAGTGTTCCATCCAAACGAATCGTGCTCAATCAGGAGCCGCGTGTTAAAACATGTTCTTACAAATATTTTGTCTCCTGCAAGCCCAGAGACTTCACAGGGGAGAAAGGAGCCATTGATTGTATGACTTGGCTCGATGAGATGGATACAGTGGTTAATATTAGTGGTTGTGCAGAGCAGGACATTGTGAAGTTTGTCTCACAATCTTTTAAAGGTGAAGCTTTAGCTTGGTAGAGGTCCCTAATCCAAGCTACAGGGAAGATCCCGTTGTATAACTTGACTTGGGATCAGTTTGTTGCTCTAATCAGAGAAAATTTATGTCCTCAACATGAAGTTGGGAAAATTGAGACTGACTTCTTGACCTTGGTCATGAAGAACTTAGATTGTCAGGCATATCTTACGAGCTTCAACACCATGTCTCGATTGGTTCCTTATTTGGTTACACCGGAATCAAAGCGCATAGCTCGTTTTATTGGAGGTTTAGCTCCAGAGATCAAAGGGAATGTGAAAGCATCCAGACCTACCACATTCAGGTCAGTGGCAGATCTGTCTCTATCTCTCACATTGGATGCTATCAGAAACAAATCTGCCAAAGTTTCTAATGAAGGTAAATGAAAGCGGGAGGATGAGAGTTCTCATCGCTCCGACAAGAAGAGAAAAGGGAACTCGGATCATAGAAAGAGTTCTGCATCTAAAAAGGATAACCAGTAGTCGAGTGAGAAACCCAAATGTAAGACCTGCCAGAAACATCATTTTGGGAAATGTAGGTTGGAGTTGAAATCACATTCGCAGTCACAGTCAAAGCCGAATGGATGTGGGATTTGCAAATCCAAAGAGCATAAGACTTTGGATTGCAAGAAGATGAAAGATGCGACCTGTTATGGTTGCAACGAGAAGGGGCACATTAGGACTAACTGCCCTAAGAATCAGAAGAAGCCTGAAGAGGTTAAGAAGACCAACGCTCGGGTCTTCCAAATGAATGCATAGGAAGCAGTTCAAAACGATAATGTGATAACAGGTACTTTTCTTATCAATGATGTTTATGCTAGGGTATTGTTTGATTCTGGTGCAGACAAGTCGTTTGTAGACAACAAATTTTGTAAATTGTTAAATCTACCTGTTAAAACCCTAAGCATAAAATATGAGGTAGAATTGGCCGATGGTACCATAGAGACTGCTTCAACTGTATTAGATGGATGTTTTATATCCATTAGGAACCACTCTTTTCCACTGTCTTTGCTTCCATTGAAATTGGCAGGATTCGACATAGTGATAGGCATGGATTGGTTGTCTCACAACCAAGCCCAGATTGTTTGTGATAAGAAGCAAGTGGTTATTAAGACTCCTTATGGTGAACCACTTACAATACAAGGTGATACGCAGTACGGATTGCCTAAGCAAGTGTCTATGCTTAAGGCATCGAAGTGTTTAAAGAAGGGTTGTGTCATTTACATGGCACAAGTGACTATTGATGAGCCAAAGCCCAAGATCGAAGACATACCTGTTATTTCTGAATATCCAGACGTATTCCTCGAAGAAATACCTGGTTTACCTCCAGATAGGCAAGTGGAATTCAGGATCGATATCATTCCTGGAGCAGTACCAGTTGCAAGAGCACCTTATAGACTGGCACCAACTGAGATGAAAGAATTGAGAACACAGTTGGACGATTTGTTGGCAAAAGGTTTTATTCGACCTAGCTCATCTCCTTGGGGAGCGCCGATTCTGTTTGTAAAGAAGAAGGATGGGTCAATGCGTCTGTGCATTGACTATCGAGAGCTGAACAAGGTTACTATTAAGAACAGATATCCATTACCCAGGATCGACGATCTGTTCGATCAACTTCAAGGAGCAAGCTACTTTTCAAAGATCGACTTGAGGCCAGTTTACCATTAGTTGAAAGTCAGAAATGAAGATGTGCATAAGACTGCATTCAGAACTCGATATGGCCACTACGAGTTCTTGGTAATGCCTTTCGGGCTCACTAATGCACCTGCAGCATTCATGGATCTCATGAATCGCGTTTGCAAGCCATATTTGGACAAGTTTGTCATTGTCTTTATTGATGACATACTTATATATTCGAAGAATCAGGCCAATCATGAAAAACATCTTCGATGTATTCTTGAACTTCTACAACGAGAGAAACTTTATGCTAAGTTCTCTAAATGTGAATTCTGGCTCCGAGAAGTCCAATTTCTTGGTCATGTCGTGAGTGAGCGTGGTATCCAGGTGGATCCCGCTAAGATTGAAGCCATTATGAACTGGCAAGCACCGAAAACACCTATAGATTTTCGCAGCTTCTTGGGTCTAGCAGGATATTACAGGCGCTTTATTGAAAAATTTTCAAGGATTGCTGCACCCTTAACTTCATTGACTTGCAAGAATATAAAGTTTGACTGGGGTCTCAAGCAACAAGAATCTTTTGATATCCTCAAGCAGAAATTAAGCAATGCTCCTGTGCTAACATTGCTAGAAGGGATTGAAGAATTTGTTGTGTACTGCGATGCATCGCACATAGGTATGGGTTGTGTGCATATGCAGAAAGGCAAGGTCATTGCCTATGCCTCACGTCAATTAAAGGTGCACGAAAAGAACTACACCACCCATGATTTGGAATTGGGTGTCGTTGTCTTTGCACTGAAGCTTTGGAGGCATTATTTGTATGGAACCAAGTGTGTAATATATTCTGATCATAAAAGCCTGCAACACTTGTTCAACCAGAAGGATCTTAACATGAGACAGCGTCGATGGATGGAGACATTGAATGATTATGATTGCGAAATTCGCTACCATCCAGGCAAAGCGAATGTTGTTGCTGACGCTCTAAGCAGGAAGGAAAGGGTTAAGCCCATTAGAATCAATGCCAAAAGCATTGAATTAAAGAATAGCTTGAATGAAAAGTTGTTAGCTGCTCAGAAGGAAGCTATTTTGGACACTAACTATCCGAATGAGAAGTTAGGCATCACTGCTGATCAATTTTCGTATGGCAAGGATGGGATCCTAAGATTAAATGGTCGAATCTGGGTCCCTATCCATGGAGGACTTAGAGACGTGATCCTTCAGGAAGCTCACAGTTCGAAATATTCAGTCCATCCTGGTAGTGATAAGATGCACCAGGATTTAAAGGCAAATTATTGGTGGATAGGTTTGAAGAAATCTATAGCCACTTATGTGGCTAAATGTCTGACGTGTACGCAGGTTAAAGCCGAACATCAAAAGCCGTCAGGCTTGCTGCAACAGCCTGAACTTCCCACTTGGAAGTGGGAAATGGTAACTATGGATTTTATCACTAAGTTACCAAATATAAAGCATGGGAATGATTCTATTTGGGTTATAGTCGACAGGCTGACCAAGTCAGCTCACTTCTTACCTATTAAAGAAACAGATAGCTACGACAAGCTAGCTCAACTGTACGTGGATGAGATTGTATCTCTCCACGGAGTGCCAGTATCTATTATCTCCGATAGGGATACTAGGTACACGTCTCATTTTTGGAAAAGCTTTCAGCAATCCTTAGTCACTCGTTTAAACTTCAGCACTGCTTATCATCCTCGGACAGATGGCCAAAGCGAACATACAATTCGAACACTAGAGGATATGCTAAGGGCTTGTGTTATTGACTTAGGTGGAAGTTGGGATGACCATCTTCTGTTGATTGAATTTTCGTATAATAATAGCTATCATTCGAGTATTCAAGCCGCACCTTTCGAAGCTTTGTATGGAAGGAAGTGTAGAACGCTAGTTTGTTGGGCGAAAGTTGGAGATGTCCAACTGACAGGACTTGACATAGTCCTGGAGACGACGGATAAGATTGTTCAGATCCGTGATCATCTAAAAGCCGCAAGGGATAGGCAGAAGAGCTACGAGGATAAGAGGCGTAAACCTCTAAAGTTTGAAGTTGGTGATAAAGTGCTACTCAAGGTGTCACCTTGGAAAGGGGTGATGCGTTTTGGCAAAAAGGGCAAGCTAAGCCCAAGATACATAGGACCATTCGAGATCATCGAATGTGTCGGAACTGTGGCTTACAAGCTTGATCTACCTGAAGAGCTTAGTGGGATACATAATGTGTTCCACATCTGCAATTTGAAGAAATGTTTGGCCGATGAATCGCTAGCCATGTCACATAAGGATGTGCAGATAGATGAGAGCTTGAAGTTCGTTGAAAAACCTTTGTCGATCAAGGATCGACATGTTAAGAAACTTCGAAGAAAGCATGTGCCGATTGTAAAGGTAAAACGGGATGCCCGTAGAGGTCCCGAATACACATGGGAGGTTGAATCCACAATAAAACAGAAATACCCTCATTTATTTCAGTAAATCTCAAGGTCAAGATTTCTTTTAAGGGGGTGAGGATGTAACACCTCGCAAAATCATGTCCAATATAATAAAGACACGTGTCATGGACTTTAAACGTGTAATGAATTGATTCCGAGGGACTAAAATGGTCAAACAATGCAAATATGTAAGTAAAAGGATCCAAAGTGTCAACATGCTAATCTTGTGCCTCTTATTGACCTCACACGACGTTCGTATTCTTTAATGGATAAATTGTCGGACGTAGAAAGTCATTTGTGCTTAAAATGAGAATTTTACAAAGCATAGGGGTTAAAAGTGTCAACATGTTAAAATTTACCTCTGAGTGACTTTTTAACGATCCCAAAAGCATTGTAGTATTTGTATATTTTGCTCTCAAGAATATTGGATAGTAATCTAGTGGAGTTTCGATGAAAACAAGACTTTTCGGGTGATTTTACAACTAATCGGGAGCTTAACGGAGTTATTATGTGACCCAAGACACTTGTTAGTTAACTATGGGGGTCATAAGTGCAATAAAAGAAAGTTAAATAAACTTAAAATGGACCAGGGACTGAAAATGCAAAGTTTGTAAACTTTTAACCGGAGCAGCCCATTGTCGCGGGCCGCGTAGGCTTTCTTCAACTCTTACGCGAGCCGCGTAAAAGTGCCAGCGACAGAAGAACAGGACAGCTGCATGTTGCAGCCTGTTACACCGCCATTGCAGAGCTGAATTCGATACCAGGGACTGATCAAATGGTTTTTCATGCACTAGGGATACTTGGGAACATCTGGTAACAACATAGGGACAAATGGATTGATCTTGGAGCATCAAACTTCCTATATAAGGGCCTTGTAGTTCTTGTGTCCATTTGCAAATTTGAATTTTACTTCAAAACTCATTCTCTGAAGCCTCCTGGAGCTAAAGGAAGCTTTCTTCTGTTCCAAATTCGTGCTAAGGACTCTAGTAAGTGTTCTTAGCTTCCTAGTTTAAGTTTTATTAGCTTAATGACCGAAAGTCAAAGTTATCGTAATTAAGCTTTGACTTTGTGATTAATCACAAACGGTCTAGCAATTATTCGAATTGAAACTGGCTATGTGTTGGTAATTATGTAGGTGTTAAACCCTTAAAAGGGCACCTCCTAATTATCACGTTATCTCAGTCTAATGTCGGGTCAAAGTTATGAATAAAAAGTCAAACGGGTCAGTTTTTACAAAATAATTTATAACTAATAATGCAGAAGTTATGGAACAGGTTTTAACACTAAAATAACTTTGTAAATAATATAAGAACATGTTTAGGCATGTTCAACCCGACAATTCTGAGTTTAGGCTCGGTTCGCAACCGAAAGTCGCAAAAATAGACTTTTGCTTTGACTTTCAGTTCTGACCCGATTTAGATTAGTTTAGTTATGCCTTAGGGTTCCTTTGGGACCACATCACATGTTAGTATAAACATCTGAGATTATACTATATGGTTCCATAAAAATCTGAATCATATGCATGTTTCCGTTAAATGCTTAAAATGGACCATTATGCCCTTTTATCAATAAAACGAGATTTTTGAAAATGTGAGTGGACAAAAACCTTTGTTATTGATATATTAGTATGTCCTAAAAGTTTGACATCAGATTCTGGTCTAAATTAGGAGTTATGCAAGATATCGTAAAATGAAAGCTTTTTATTAATTAAAAGGCATTTTTGACATAAATCCTATTTAAACCCAATTTTAGGCACCAAACTTTCTACCCACTGTTATATTATAATAATTAGGGATTTTTGGAAATTTTTGTTGAATTTTAAACTGATCAAAACATGGAGTTCTTGCATGAACTCGGTAATTGACGATAATGCCCTTTTTGCTAATAAAATGAGTTTTACACATCCTTTACATATCAAACCTTTTTATACTAATTTTATACATTAAATAAATTATTTTAAACAGTAGAGACTAATCAAAATCTCATATTCCCTTAAACAACCCGAATATCGTCAAATACCGACTTTTATGCGATTTAGGCGCATAGTATGGTTTAAAACCATATCTAGCACCTAAGACTTGTTACCTACTGATGTTATAAATAAATTTTTATATTTTAACAGTAGGTATAAGTCTTGAACTCAGATTTCCAAATTTAACCCTTAAAGCTTATGTGAAATGACCAAATTGCCCCTACGGTGCATAGTTTGGCCATAAATGATAAAAAATCACATATGTATGATATCTTACTGATGTAACTTGTTAAAATAAATATGTTTACTGTTTGTTTTAGACCAGAACCTCAGATTACTATTTAACCTCTTTTATAAACTTTAAAATGACCAAAATACCCTTACGGGACTTAAATTGGTTTTAAATTCATTTTGGGCATAATGGAAGATATCCCACATATATCATATCATATTTAAAGCATATTAACTTATGGAACTTGTACATGACTCATTTGGTTACCCGTTATGCGTATACGCGTTCGGTAAAGGTTTATGTAACTAGTTTGCATAAATTAACCGAAACGGGTCAAACCTTATCATTTTCACTTCAAAATCCAGAATGTATTTAGTTTACCCATTTTATACAAGTCCTAATACTTGTTGGGTCTAAATCACATTCTAATCCGGTCTTCGCTTAATCTTGCGTTTTGAACCATATACCTTTCTTTAAAACTAACCGGTCTAAGTTATAACTTAAATAAGACCCGTTAGGAATCTAATAGGTTATTAAAACCTTCGTTCTAGATTAGGAGCCCGGTAAAAGCTACTGTACTTGCTGATTTGATATACGGCTGAGATTAAATTTATATTTTAGCTCAGGTAAATACTTTTAACTTATTTTTTCCGTTATATGGGCTTGGGATACGGTATTATAATAATACCGCTTGGTCGGGTATTGAATGTATAATCGATTAATGGTTAAGCTATTGAAATAACCCGTTTTAATCTGTCTTGTTTGATGCAATGCCTTTGGGGGGTTAATGACCATGTCCTGGATATCCTCAGCTCATTTATTAGAAATGGCCACGGCTTAAGCACGGGGTGTAGGCATACACCTGACAGTTTATAAACGATATCTCACTCTATTGTGGGCTTATACTTGTGGTGTGTCTATTAATCTAATTCGGCTCTTCTAACCGGGTCCCGAATGGACGACAAACATGTAAAACTGTATACAAGATTATTTAAATAATTGTCGCAAGTTATAAAAGAATATTTGTGCCTTGTGCATTTAAATCAATTTTATAAACACTGTTCAAAAAGAGTCAGTTAATATTATTTACCAGTGTAAACTGACGTATTTTCCAAAAAGGTTAAGTGCAGGTACTACGCGTAATGGGCTGGGAGCTCCTGGGTGTTAAATAAAGAGTCTTGCAAGCTTTTGACACTTTAAGTCTGTTGAACAATATTTCTTTTTGTTTAGATCCGCCTGTGGATCCATTTTACAACCGTTGTGTAATATTTATTATACTTTCGAAGCGGTTTGTATTATTATTACTTTAGACTTCCGCTGTGCATTGAACTGTGATTATTTGACTACGATGATATCAACTACGTCACGATACTCCCCACCGGGCCCACCGGTAATACGTGGAAATATCGGGGTGTGACAGGTTGGTATCAGAGCCAACATTGAGTGAATTAAACACTAGCCTTTTGTGTTTAATCTCAATGACACAGTTGCACATTCCTTGACTTCCGAGTCTAGGCAAATGACTTAGGACTAATCCTAATCTTAATTGTTTTTCTTTTTGCTTGTTTCTTTTGTTTGTTTTGATAGGAACAATACAAAATGCCGCCACGTGTAAGAGGAAGAGGTGGAAGAGGAAAGGCCCCAGTGTTAACAAGAAATGATCACGAAGCTGGGCCATCTCACAGGCGCACACCGTCTGAATCAATAGGATCGAGTCCTCACGAAGACTAGAGGACCTACCTTGAGCCTGCGAGACGTTCTGTCTCGCTTAGCTCCTCACCATCATATCACGATTCATTCGGGCTCCACCAAGACAACGAGTCCGACCACTCGCACCACTCCTTCATCCCGTTGCAGCGTTCGGGTTCTCACCGTGCCTTCCAGGACCCGACCCCATACTTTCAGAGCCGGTTCAATCCGGTGAACCAGGTGCAAGAACCAGAGGGTCCAAACCCTTTGGGACCAGTTGATCACAATCCTGAGATGCAGGATATGGAGATGGATGATGACCCCGATCCCGAGATGCCACCGAGTGGGAAGCCGACGCATCCCATCGAGATTTCTGACAGATCATCTTTTCATGGTTCGCCATACAGGGGCCCAGATAGTTTTGCTGAAAGATGGGCCACATACAACTGGGAGTACACTCCCTCTTTCAACCCATAACATCAACAGCAGCAGGATCCCTCTGAGGATTCGTGTTTGCAGGCGGTCACGCCACCACCACCGCCACCGCCACAGCCAGAACAACAACCGCCTCCAGAACCACCGAGGCGAAGAAGATCAGGTGCACGGATGTCCGTGCGAGGGGGTTTCCACTTCAGCACCCCCCAATTCTCAAGCAACAGCCACTACCCGCCATTGTACGAAGACCCGCAAATGGGTGGGACTTCAAACCCAGTTTCTGAAGTCGACTCTCCGCCAGTCGCACCACCACCACCACACATGGGTTATGATAACCCAATTCCTTCTTACGCCGGTGCAGCGGCGTATAAACCATTTGAGCAGCCAGCTTACTCGGGTTACAACTACTACAACGCCCCCAATGTTGACCCGTACCTCGAGGCGGCGAACTACAACGCTCTTCACCCTGAAGGGCCCTTTCAAGCTGCGTATCCAACTGGATACCCAGCATATGGGTATCAATACCCGCCACCTCCTCAACCTCAGTCGCAGCAGCAGCCGCAGCCGCCACAGATCCAACCACCACAGTAGCAGGAAATCCTTCAGAGGTTGAACCAGGTGGAACGAGAGGTACATGAGGAGCGTAGAAACCGCCGGGGTCTACTTAAGGGTTTGGTAGACTTAATAAAGGGGAATAAGAAAAGGGATTATTGAAATTCCTTAATTTATTTGTTTTGTAATTTTAAATTTCAATCAAGTCCCTACGTGGACATTTTAATGTATTAGGTCCCTGCGAGGACTAGTATTTCTTATTTTAGTCCCTGTGTGGACAATGTTATTTCTTTCAAGTCCTGTTTATGGCAATTATGTACTTCTTTCAATATTAATGGAATGTTTTAATTTAAAATTTCATTTGTCATTATATGTATGAATATATTATATAAAATAAATTAAAATATCATTCCATTTTATAATTAATCTGCCAAATAAATATTGAAAAGAAATCTTAAAGGTATACCCTAGCCCATATGTCATTTTAGACATGGCCCTGATGGTAAAACTTTTTTTTAAGATTCAAATCCCTGTGAACATCTGAAAACATGTTAGCACTCCTGGCAAAATGTGATTCGATAAAATCACACTTGTCATCCTTATATTGGATTCTTCCAATTCCTTATTCTTACATAACTTAAACATCCACTAGTGATGAAGTGCCTACGGGCCATATTCATTGTCTAATAAGACCAAAAGACAGTTGTAGTCTACGACTCCCTGTCAAGAAAAGGTAATGAACTATGTTCAAACCTTAATGCCTCGATCTTATAAGATCATGGCTTATAAATTAAAATTGTCCTTGTGACTAGGCCTTTTGTATGCCACCCTATTATCCATAATAGTTTATAACTGGGACAAATTGTAATAAACATTTAAATAAATTAAACAACCAATATGGTTTATAGATACCATGGTTAATGAATCGTCATAAATGACAAATTCTATTATAGACTTCTGAATAAATCATTGTCATCAATTTTATGTAGCAATCAAACTAAATGGCTGAATCAGAAAAGGTTAACAAGCACCCGAGGGAGAATAATGATACCCCCAGAATTAATGTAGCTGGTGCAGATCTGCAAGCCATGATTGATAATGCCGTCAATCGAGCCATGGACAGGCAGTTCAAAGAATCAAGTGGTACACGTAGCAGGACTCAATCAGTACCTCACACAAAACCACCCTCCAAGACTCACGTATCTCCTAAGACTTGTTACCTACCGATGTTATAAATAAATTTTTATATTTTAACAGTAGGTATAAGTCTTGAACTCAGATTTCCAAATTTAACCCTTAAAGCTTATGTGAAATGACCAAATTGCCCCTACGGGCATAGTTTGGCCATAAATGATAAAAATTCACATATGTATGATACCTTACTGATGTAACTTGTTAAAATAAATATTTTTACTTTTTGTTTTAGACCAGAACCTCATATTACTATTTAACCTCTTTTATAAACTTTAAAATGACCAAAATACCCTTACGGGACTTAAATTGGTTTTAAATTCGTTTTGGGCATAATGTAAGATATCCCACTGATATCATATCATATTTAAAGCATGTTAACTTATGGAACTTGTACATGACTCATTTGGTTACCCGTTATGCGTATACGCGTTCGGTAAAGGTTTATGTAACTAGTTTGCATAAATTAACCGAAACGGGTCAAACCTTATCATTTTCACTTCAAAATCCAGAATGTATTTAGTTTACCCATTTTATACAAGTGCGCATACTTGTTGGGTCTAAATCACATTCTAATCCGGTCTTCGCTTAATCTTGCGTTTTGAACCGTATACCTTTCTTTAAAACTAACCGGTCTAAGTTATAACTTAAATAAGACCCGTTAGGAATCTAATAGGTTATTAAAACCTTCGTTCCAGATTAGGAGCCTGGTAAAAGCTACTGTACTTGCTGATTTGATATACAGCTGGGATTAAATTTATATTTTAGCTCAGGTAAATACTTTTAACTTATTTTTCCGTTATACGGGCTTGGGATACGGTATTACAATAATACCGCTTGGTCGGGTATTGAATGTTTAATCGATTAATGGTTAAGCTATTGAAATAACCCGTTTTAATCTGTCTTGTTTGATGCAATGCCTTTGGGGGGGTTAATGACCATGTCCTGGATATCCTCGGCTCATTTATTAGAAATGGCCATGGCTTAAGCACGAGGTGTAGGCATACACCTGACAGTTGCGTATGTATAAACGGCATCTCACTCTCTTGTGGGCTTATACTTGTGGTGTGTCTATTAATCTAATCCGGCTCTTCTAACCGGGTCCCGAATGGACGACAAACATGTAAAACTGTATACAAGATTATTTAAATAATTGTCCCAAGTTATAAAAGAATATTTGTGCTTTGTGCATTTAAATCAATTTTGTAAACACTGTTCAAAAAGAGTCAGTTAATTGTATTTACCAGTGTAAACTGACGTATTTTCCAATAAGGTTATGCAAGATATCGTAAAATGAAAGCTTTTTATTAATTAAAAGGCATTTTTGACATAAATCCTATTTAAACCCAATTTTAGGCACCAAACTTTCTACCCACTGTTATATTATAATAATTAGGGATTTTTGGAAATTTTTGTTGAATTTTAAACTGATCAAAACATGGAGTTCTTGCATGAACTCGGTAATTGACGATAATGCCCTTTTTGCTAATAAAATGAGTTTTACACATCCTTTACATATCAAACCTTTTTATACTAATTTTATACATTAAATAAATTATTTTAAACAGTAGAGACTAATCAAAATCTCATATTCCCTTAAACAACCCGAATATCGTCAAATACCGACTTTTATGCGATTTAGGCGCATAGTATGGTTTAAAACCATATCTAGCACCTAAGACTTGTTACCTACTGATGTTATAAATAAATTTTTATATTTTAACAGTAGGTATAAGTCTTGAACTCAGATTTCCAAATTTAACCCTTAAAGCTTATGTGAAATGACCAAATTGCCCCTACGGTGCATAGTTTGGCCATAAATGATAAAAAATCACATATGTATGATATCTTACTGATGTAACTTGTTAAAATAAATATGTTTACTGTTTGTTTTAGACCAGAACCTCAGATTACTATTTAACCTCTTTTATAAACTTTAAAATGACCAAAATACCCTTACGGGACTTAAATTGGTTTTAAATTCATTTTGGGCATAATGGAAGATATCCCACATATATCATATCATATTTAAAGCATATTAACTTATGGAACTTGTACATGACTCATTTGGTTACCCGTTATGCGTATACGCGTTCGGTAAAGGTTTATGTAACTAGTTTGCATAAATTAACCGAAACGGGTCAAACCTTATCATTTTCACTTCAAAATCCAGAATGTATTTAGTTTACCCATTTTATACAAGTCCTAATACTTGTTGGGTCTAAATCACATTCTAATCCGGTCTTCGCTTAATCTTGCGTTTTGAACCATATACCTTTCTTTAAAACTAACCGGTCTAAGTTATAACTTAAATAAGACCCGTTAGGAATCTAATAGGTTATTAAAACCTTCGTTCTAGATTAGGAGCCCGGTAAAAGCTACTGTACTTGCTGATTTGATATACGGCTGAGATTAAATTTATATTTTAGCTCAGGTAAATACTTTTAACTTATTTTTTCCGTTATATGGGCTTGGGATACGGTATTATAATAATACCGCTTGGTCGGGTATTGAATGTATAATCGATTAATGGTTAAGCTATTGAAATAACCCGTTTTAATCTGTCTTGTTTGATGCAATGCCTTTGGGGGGTTAATGACCATGTCCTGGATATCCTCAGCTCATTTATTAGAAATGGCCACGGCTTAAGCACGGGGTGTAGGCATACACCTGACAGTTTATAAACGATATCTCACTCTATTGTGGGCTTATACTTGTGGTGTGTCTATTAATCTAATTCGGCTCTTCTAACCGGGTCCCGAATGGACGACAAACATGTAAAACTGTATACAAGATTATTTAAATAATTGTCGCAAGTTATAAAAGAATATTTGTGCCTTGTGCATTTAAATCAATTTTATAAACACTGTTCAAAAAGAGTCAGTTAATATTATTTACCAGTGTAAACTGACGTATTTTCCAAAAAGGTTAAGTGCAGGTACTACGCGTAATGGGCTGGGAGCTCCTGGGTGTTAAATAAAGAGTCTTGCAAGCTTTTGACACTTTAAGTCTGTTGAACAATATTTCTTTTTGTTTAGATCCGCCTGTGGATCCATTTTACAACCGTTGTGTAATATTTATTATACTTTCGAAGCGGTTTGTATTATTATTACTTTAGACTTCCGCTGTGCATTGAACTGTGATTATTTGACTACGATGATATCAACTACGTCACGATACTCCCCACCGGGCCCACCGGTAATACGTGGAAATATCGGGGTGTGACAGGTTGGTATCAGAGCCAACATTGAGTGAATTAAACACTAGCCTTTTGTGTTTAATCTCAATGACACAGTTGCACATTCCTTGACTTCGGAGTCTAGGCAAATGACTTAGGACTAATCCTAATCTTAATTGTTTTTCTTTTTGCTTGTTTCTTTTGTTTGTTTGATAGGAACAATACAAAATGCCGCCACGTGTAAGAGGAAGAGGTGGAAGAGGAAAGGCCCTAGTGTTAACAAGAAATGATCACGAAGCTGGGCCATCTCACAGGCGCACACCGTCTGAATCAATAGGATCGAGTCCTCACGAAGACTAGAGGACCTACCTTGAGCCTGCGAGACGTTCTGTCTCGCTTAGCTCCTCACCATCATATCACGATTCATTCGGGCTCCACCAAGACAACGAGTCCGACCACTCGCACCACTCCTTCATCCCGTTGCAGCGTTCGGGTTCTCACCGTGCCTTCCAGGACCCGACCCCATACTTTCAGAGCCGGTTCAATCCGGTGAACCAGGTGCAAGAACCAGAGGGTCCAAACCCTTTGGGACCAGTTGATCACAATCCTGAGATGCAGGATATGGAGATGGATGATGACCCCGATCCCGAGATGCCACCGAGTGGGAAGCCGACGCATCCCATCGAGATTTCTGACAGATCATCTTTTCATGGTTCGCCATACAGGGGCCCAGATAGTTTTGCTGAAAGATGGGCCACATACAACTGGGAGTACACTCCCTCTTTCAACCCATAACATCAACAGCAGCAGGATCCCTCTGAGGATTCGTGTTTGCAGGCGGTCACGCCACCACCACCGCCACCGCCACAGCCAGAACAACAACCGCCTCCAGAACCACCGAGGCGAAGAAGATCAGGTGCACGGATGTCCGTGCGAGGGGGTTTCCACTTCAGCACCCCCCAATTCTCAAGCAACAGCCACTACCCGCCATTGTACGAAGACCCGCAAATGGGTGGGACTTCAAACCCAGTTTCTGAAGTCGACTCTCCGCCAGTCGCACCACCACCACCACACATGGGTTATGATAACCCAATTCCTTCTTACGCCGGTGCAGCGGCGTATAAACCATTTGAGCAGCCAGCTTACTCGGGTTACAACTACTACAACGCCCCCAATGTTGACCCGTACCTCGAGGCGGCGAACTACAACGCTCTTCACCCTGAAGGGCCCTTTCAAGCTGCGTATCCAACTGGATACCCAGCATATGGGTATCAATACCCGCCACCTCCTCAACCTCAGTCGCAGCAGCAGCCGCAGCCGCCACAGATCCAACCACCACAGTAGCAGGAAATCCTTCAGAGGTTGAACCAGGTGGAACGAGAGGTACATGAGGAGCGTAGAAACCGCCGGGGTCTACTTAAGGGTTTGGTAGACTTAATAAAGGGGAATAAGAAAAGGGATTATTGAAATTCCTTAATTTATTTGTTTTGTAATTTTAAATTTCAATCAAGTCCCTACGTGGACATTTTAATGTATTAGGTCCCTGCGAGGACTAGTATTTCTTATTTTAGTCCCTGTGTGGACAATGTTATTTCTTTCAAGTCCTGTTTATGGCAATTATGTACTTCTTTCAATATTAATGGAATGTTTTAATTTAAAATTTCATTTGTCATTATATGTATGAATATATTATATAAAATAAATTAAAATATCATTCCATTTTATAATTAATCTGCCAAATAAATATTGAAAAGAAATCTTAAAGGTATACCCTAGCCCATATGTCATTTTAGACATGGCCCTGATGGTAAAACTTTTTTTTAAGATTCAAATCCCTGTGAACATCTGAAAACATGTTAGCACTCCTGGCAAAATGTGATTCGATAAAATCACACTTGTCATCCTTATATTGGATTCTTCCAATTCCTTATTCTTACATAACTTAAACATCCACTAGTGATGAAGTGCCTACGGGCCATATTCATTGTCTAATAAGACCAAAAGACAGTTGTAGTCTACGACTCCCTGTCAAGAAAAGGTAATGAACTATGTTCAAACCTTAATGCCTCGATCTTATAAGATCATGGCTTATAAATTAAAATTGTCCTTGTGACTAGGCCTTTTGTATGCCACCCTATTATCCATAATAGTTTATAACTGGGATAAATTGTAATAAACATTTAAATAAATTAAACAACCAATATGGTTTATAGATACCATGGTTAATGAATCGTCATAAATGACAAATTCTATTATAGACTTCTGAATAAATCATTGTCATCAATTTTATGTAGCAATCAAACTAAATGGCTGAATCAGAAAAGGTTAACAAGCACCCGAGGGAGAATAATGATACCCCCAGAATTAATGTAGCTGGTGCAGATCTGCAAGCCATGATTGATAATGCCGTCAATCGAGCCATGGACAGGCAGTTCAAAGAATCAAGTGGTACACGTAGCAGGACTCAATCAGTACCTCACACAAAACCACCCTCCAAGACTCACGTATCTCCTAAGACTTGTTACCTACTGATGTTATAAATAAATTTTTATATTTTAACAGTAGGTATAAGTCTTGAACTCAGATTTCCAAATTTAACCCTTAAAGCTTATGTGAAATGACCAAATTGCCCCTACGGGCATAGTTTGGCCATAAATGATAAAAATTCACATATGTATGATACCTTACTGATGTAACTTGTTAAAATAAATATTTTTACTTTTTGTTTTAGACCAGAACCTCATATTACTATTTAACCTCTTTTATAAACTTTAAAATGACCAAAATACCCTTACGGGACTTAAATTGGTTTTAAATTCGTTTTGGGCATAATGTAAGATATCCCACTGATATCATATCATATTTAAAGCATGTTAACTTATGGAACTTGTACATGACTCATTTGGTTACCCGTTATGCGTATACGCGTTCGGTAAAGGTTTATGTAACTAGTTTGCATAAATTAACCGAAACGGGTCAAACCTTATCATTTTCACTTCAAAATCCAGAATGTATTTAGTTTACCCATTTTATACAAGTGCGCATACTTGTTGGGTCTAAATCACATTCTAATCCGGTCTTCGCTTAATCTTGCGTTTTGAACCGTATACCTTTCTTTAAAACTAACCGGTCTAAGTTATAACTTAAATAAGACCCGTTAGGAATCTAATAGGTTATTAAAACCTTCGTTCCAGATTAGGAGCCTGGTAAAAGCTACTGTACTTGCTGATTTGATATACAGCTGGGATTAAATTTATATTTTAGCTCAGGTAAATACTTTTAACTTATTTTTCCGTTATACGGGCTTGGGATACGGTATTATAATAATACCGCTTGGTCGGGTATTGAATGTTTAATCGATTAATGGTTAAGCTATTGAAATAACCCGTTTTAATCTGTCTTGTTTGATGCAATGCCTTTGGGGGGGTTAATGACCATGTCCTGGATATCCTCGGCTCATTTATTAGAAATGGCCATGGCTTAAGCACGAGGTGTAGGCATACACCTGACAGTTGCGTATGTATAAACGGTATCTCACTCTCTTGTGGGCTTATACTTGTGGTGTGTCTATTAATCTAATCCGGCTCTTCTAACCGGGTCCCGAATGGACGACAAACATGTAAAACTGTATACAAGATTATTTAAATAATTGTCCCAAGTTATAAAAGAATATTTGTGCTTTGTGCATTTAAATCAATTTTGTAAACACTGTTCAAAAAGAGTCAGTTAATTGTATTTACCAGTGTAAACTGACGTATTTTCCAAAAAGGTTAAGTGTAGGTACTACGCGTAATGGGCTGAGAGCTCCTGGGTGTTAAATAAAGAGTCTTGCAAGCTTTTGACACTTTAAGTCTGTTGAACAATATTTCTTTTTGTTTAGATCCGCCTGTGGATCCATTTTACAACCGTTGTGTAATATTTTATTATACTTCCGAATCGGTTTATATTATTATTACTTTAGACTTCCGCTATGCATTGAACTGTGATTATTTGACTATGATGATATCAACTACGTCATGATACTCCCCACCGGGCCCACCGGTAATACGTGGAAATATCGGGGTGTGACAACTGCCTTCATGTGTGACTCCTTAGTATTCGCCTAATATCTTGCACACAAACATACGGCAAACATGATATCTGGTCTTGAAGCAGTCAAGAACATTAGAGAACCAATCATTGCCCTATACTGAGTCGGATCAACATCTTCAGTACTTTCATGATCTGGGCCAAGATTGTGATTCTCGCAAATGGGTGTGTTGAAAGTAGAGCAATCATCCATTTTAAATCGAGACAAAATGTCATACACGTACTTTGTCTAATGTATAAACATCCCATCCTTCTTCTGATCAACTTGTAATCCAAGAAAGTAGGACAACTCACCCATAGCGCTCATTTCAAACTTGCTCTTCATCACCTTCTCAAAATCTTGACACGTGTTTTCATCTGATGACCCAAAGATAATGTCATCTACGAATACCTGTACCAGCAGAAAATCTTCCTTCTTTCGCTTGATGAACAGTGTACTGTCAATCTGACCTCTTTCAAAACCATTCTTTATCAGATGTGCTGATAGTGTCTCGTACCCCACCCTACGTGCTTGATGTAATCCATGCAAAGCCTTATCCAGTTTGTACACCCGATCTGGAATGTCTGGATCAACGAACCCATCTGGTTGTGAGACATACACAACTTCTTGGACTTTCCCATAAAGCAATGCACTCTTCACGTCTAGTTGGTAAACTTTGAAGCCCTTGAAAGAAGTGAAGGCTAGGAACAAACGAATTGCTTCCAACCATGCCACCGGTGCAAACACTTCATTGTAATCAATCCATTCCTGCTGATTGAAACCTGTGTGTAAAATGCAACATATAAATTACATCAAATGAGGCATAAAACTAACCCTTTTTAAGTACTAATATTGGAAAAAGAGTGTTTTTGTATTCCTTTTGTATTTTCAGGATTAAATGAGCTCAAAAACGCAAAAGAAGCAAAAAGACAGCTAAATCCAACATAAATACAAGAAAAGGGATATTAGTGGACTGCCCGACCCCTCAACGGCACCTTCCAAAGCAAAATAGAGAAATCAGAAGACTGAACACGCACCGTGCTCAGCCAGCACGGGGCCGTGCCCAAGAAGCAGCAGAAAAGACAAACCTATAGAAGCTTCTATTGCCCACCACGGGCCGTGCTCAGCGGACACGGGGGCGTGTCGAAAGTACAGCAGGCGCATTTATTGTAATTGCGAATTACAATTAATGAGGAGAGAGATTGTCAGACGGACATGGGGCCGTGCCCAGCGGACACGGGGCCGTGTCCAGCTCTCTGTTCAGCCTATAAATAGGAGTGCTTGGATTCATTTCATCTCATCCCTTGGCACACCACCTCTCTCACACTTCATCCACCACCCACCACCATCACAACACCATCATCCACCACCATCATCCATTGTCCATCGTAGAGTGTGTGAGTCGTCTCGGGATCCAAGATTGATCGTAAGAGTTCTTGACAATCAAGGCCATGTTTGCCTAAGTCTCTTACATCACTTGGTGAAGACAAAGTGTCTAGTATAATACTTTTTATTTCTAATCATTTGCACTTTTTATTTGGTTTTGTATTAATGACTTTAATAACTAGTTACTTATGTTGAAGGTGATCTTTCCTTATCGTTTGTCCGTGGTGTCTTGGCATTATTTTACTGTCTATATAAAATAAAGGATTTTCACCATTCATATCTCCACGGTCTATATGGAGGTATGTTGGCTACCTGGTCGGGGGTTAAGGGAACGGTTTGGTAAAGGTCTTGCCATTGTTCAGCGTTTAGAGGTCCTGCAATGGACCTGGGTCAAATTTAGTAGGACCTCCTTCAATACTTCACGGTATTGGATGGCGGGGGTCCAAACTCTTTGATCCCCTCATAAGTTAACTACTATTAATACTATAACCCGGCTATTTAGGACTGTATCCCTGCTGACTCAGACTACTTAGCCGAGGGTAACGTCACCGCCAAAAGCGGGGCCTACCACAATACTGCATTAATAACTTAATTCATTATCTTCCAATAATCCACCCTTTTAGGATTGTATCCCTGCTGACTCAAACTACTGGGGTGAGGGTAACGTCACCTTCAAAAGAGGGGCCTACTACAATAACTAAGATAATCTCTTAATTATGTGCAAAAGTGCGGAAATAATCAAAGGTTATACTAGATACGAGTCGGAACCAAGTGATTCATCTTGTCTATCTGTTGTTCTTTTATTTTTATTTTCAGCATTTTAGTTAGTTTTTATTTTTCTTAGCTTAAAAACATTTTTCCTAAACTTTTATTTTGGTTAGACGTTGAGGATAAACCGGTACTAAAAGCTCTTGTGTCCTTGGACGACCTCGGTATCTTACCAACGCTATGCTACACTCAACGATGGGTGCACTTGCCCATATGTGTGTTTAGTGTTAGTGAAATATCGTGTTTTATAAATTTAAAACTTGGCTAAAATAAGTGTTAAAAAGGGCTTAAAATATACACCTAATATATATAACACTTTATCGCACATCACATAGCTTCAACCCATGAATTGTCTTTCAGAGCCATATGAATGTTCTTCGACTCCTCTTAGGAAATAAAGCAACTATACAAGCACTCATTCACAATCCTAGTCTTCTCAATCGTAGGATACAGACTTGAACTCTCTGCTATGCTTCTCCTCGTCTGAACACCTGTAGTAGGATCTCCAAGTATCATGTCAACTGGATGATCTCTATTTGCTCGTGAGCAGCAATGGCATCCACTTCTAGATTTTCACCCAGGTTTGATCCAACCTCCCCCTGAACATTCTGATTCGCAAACGGATTAGTGAAATCCCCCCCCTAAATAGGTTCAGACTCACTATCGCTTGAATCATAAACAACAACACTTGAGGAAGTTCCCAGAGCATCTGTCATAGAAACACTCGATCTAGGCATGAACTCGCCTTCATCATCTTCACTGATCATTGTTTGAATCAACTGAGAGTCATCTGCATTAGAAAACTCAGGAATATTAAATGATTTAAAAACACTTTCATAATCATATAATATAGCAAGACCACTCATTGATTGTTGAGGTTTGTAGGTAGTAATTTCTACATTAAAAACAACCTCAATTTTACCAGTTTTTAGATTAAAAACCCTTTTATTCGGTGTGCCAGTTACGTAACCTAGAAAGTAGCCTTCGTCAGCCACCTCACCGAATTTTTGTTTATCTTTGTTTCACACAATGGTGCAGGGTAATCCAAATGTTTCAAAGCCTTTCAAGTTTGGTTTTTCGTTAAACATTAATTCATGACAAGTTTTGTTAAAGTGTTAAATGGTTAAAACTCTGTTTAGGACGTAGCAAGTTGTATTCACAGCTTCTCCCCAGAAAAGAACTGGAAGCTTTGAATCTGAAAGCATAGTCCTAGCGGCTTCAATCAACGTCCTGTTTTTCCTCTCAGCTACTCCATTTTGTTAAGGTGTATAAGGAGAAGAATATTGATGTTCTATTCCCTTGTGAAGACAATAGAGATCCGGAATCCGATTCTTGAACTCTGTGCCATTGTCACTCCTTATCCTCTTGATCATTGCATCATGGACGTTCTCTAATTGTGTAAAAAGATCTATCAGCAGCTCTGCTGTCTCATCTTTTGTACCTAAAAAGAAAACCCATGAATAACTTGAGTAATCATCTGGGACAACAAGAAAGTAGTACTTTCCACCTATGCTCCTCACGTTCACTGGACCGAATAAATCCATGTGAAGTAATTCTTAAGGGGCATCTATGGAATTTACTGTTTTAGATTTACGAGGTTTCTTATGTTGTTTTACCTTTTGACATGGAAGACATTTGTGACAATCCGACATTTCAAGTTCCTTCCTCGACTTACCACTTGCTTTGTAATTTTGTTTGGACTATTTGTTTGATGTCATGTAATGTGTGATTGCTTGAAGGATTAGAGTATTCTGGTGGTTTAGTTGATTATTGTGTAATGTTAAAGCTTAGTGTGTAATAAAAACAACTGACAAAGAACCCTCGTGATGAAAGATGGATTTTTCATCACAAGTTTACTCGACGAACAATGAAGTTTCGTCGTCAACCCTTATTGACGAAGGATGGAGTTTCGTCGTCACTGGATCTTCGCTGGCCCAATTCCTGTTGAAGCCCAAGAGAGGCCCAAAGGTCTGTTTGACTATATAAACATGCGTAAGGTTTACGAAACACTTTTAGCAAACCCTAATATGCTCTTGGGAGTTCGACGGCAACTTGTTCCAGTTCGAAGCCTTTCGCGAATTGTCATCTTCCTTTCACTCTAGTTAATCCTCGTGATCAACGCTCCTCGGTTAGTTCTTGTTCATACTGTCCAGATTCCTTGTATGATTGATTATATATTATTAGGGTTTGATTTGTATGGATGATGCTGTTCGTTATCAAGGTTTAATTCATATGAATGATGTTGTTGACTGTTAACACATATACGATTAGGAAGATCGTGTTAATAAAAATCAGTTAGACAGGATGCATATGATAATAGGATTCTTGGCATATCAAACTGTTAAATTTTTGTGGCACTGCATGGTGTGTAACTAGACCTAGGGTTTATTAGAATCATGATTCTGTTCATAAGTTTTAATGATGATTGATCGAGCTTGAAGGATATTTATGATGGTAGTTTTTGTTAAACGGTTGAATTAGGGATTTCATGAATGCAAATAATGGTTGTTTATGAATATGATGAACTAAGGTTCTTGATCAGGATTAAAAAGTGTTGTTTGATCTGTTTTGGAAATCGTCTGTCACACCTCGATATTTCCACGTATTACCGGTGGGGAATATCGTGACGTAGTTGATATCATCATAATCAATAATCACAATTTAATGCACAACGGAAGTCTAAAAGTAAAATATTACAAACCGAATTGAAAGTAACAAAGTATTACAACGGAATGTAAAGGATCCACAGGCGGATCAAATAAAAGAAGATAATTGTTCAAAAGATTTTAAGTGACAAAGCTTGCAAAACTCTTATTCATTCACTCAGGAGTAGCCAGCCTATTCCGCCTAGTACCTGCACTTTAGCCTTTTTGGAAAATACGTCAGTTTACACTTGTAAATACAATTAACTGACTCTTTAAAAAAAACATTTAAGAAAATTGATTTAAATCCACAAGGCACAAATAATCTTTTAAAACTTGGGACAATTATTCTAAAATAATCTTGTATACAGATTTATATGTTTGCCGTCCGTCAGGGCCGGTTAGAAGAGCCGGACAAGATTAACTGACACACCACAGGTATAATGCCCACAAGGAGAACTCCTTATTGTGGATTACCATTTATACATACGCAACTATCAAGTGTATGCCTACACCCCGTGCTTAAGTCGTGGCCATTTCAATAAATGAGCCGAGGATATCCAGGACATGGTCATTAACCCCCCAAAGGCCATATACCAAACAAAATAGATTAAAACGAGTTATGTAAATATATTAATCACAATCCGATTTAAATAACTACACACCCGACCAAGCGGTATTATTATAATACCGTATCCCAAGCCCGTATAACGGAAAATAAGTTAAAAGTATTTACCTGAGCAAATTATACAAATTTATCCCAGCTGTATAAAATCAGCAAGTGCAAATATCTTTTACTGGGCCCCTAAATCTGGAACGAAGGTTTTTAACAACCTATTAGATTCCTAACGGGTCTTACTTAAGTTTAAACTTAGACCAGTTAGTTTTAAAGAAAGATATACGGTTCAAAACGCAAGATTAAGCGAAGACTGGATTTGAATGTGATTTAGACCCGACAAGTTTGAAGACTTGCATAATATGGGTAAACTAAACACATTCTGGATTTTGAGGTAAAAATGATAAGGTTTGACCCGTTTCGGCCAATTTATGTAATCCAATCACATAAACCGTACGGAACGTGAAAAATGCATAACGGGTAACTTAAAGAGTCATATACAGGTTTCACAAGTTAATATGCCTTAAATATGTTGTGATATCAGTAGGATACCTTCCATTATGCCTAAAACGGATTTAAACTCAAGTTAAGCCCCGTAGGGGTATTTTGGTCATTT